>DWQX01001229.1:0-29984 GCA_018245475.1 Pharmacophagus antenor | reverse complement strand
AGAGCACTAACTTTTGGAGTTTTATTCAATATCGTAATTTTTTCAAGGTGGTCTCAAACTTTTGGCCGGCAGTGTATGTTTATAGATATCAAAGAATGAAAAAATTATAAACTAGAAAGGACTTTATAAAACTGCATTTTTCAGAATGTGTCATAATTGTAGAAAATCAGAGATTTAAATTTAATTCATAGTTTGTTTTATATAAATAAGTACAAGAATAATAAACTTTTATAATTTTGAAAAATATTCTTTCATGTCATTCACTAACACGCTTTTTCTAAATAGAAATCCTATCCAGAGATCCCACTTCAATTCTGTTAAAAGTGGAAATGAACTCTAGGTAAGCGGATTTATTTCTGAACGTCAAAAATATTTAGCGGAAAATGGTAAATATTCTCGAGTATAGCGAAATATTTGGCTTGAGTAAATGTTTTTCACATAATATATTTTACGTAAAACCTATAAATAGAAATCGAAAAAGACACGCAATTTTATAAAAAATTTACACATGTAAATTGTTTATATTTTCCTATCTAGAGGCAAGGAACTTTTTAAATTTCCGCGGGACCAAATTTGAAAACCAATCAACTAAAAAAATTTTGTGTGGTTATGTCAAATATATATATAAACGTCAAAATGTCAGCTTCTATGTCTATGACAAAATTAAGAAGAATTTTATAAAAAGTAAACCACTTTTGATGTATCTCGAAAGCTGTATTTGTAATCTAAGTTTTTATTTAGTGATTCTATTATTTTCTGAAAATCTTTTTTTTTTAGGTGCAAAAGCAAATCGTTTAATTATATGTCATCAGTATTGGAATTACTTTAACCGCATTAATCTCTAAATTTAATAATCATAAAATAATAAATGAGACGGAGCCTAATTGAGTCTCGGGCGCGCAATACCCAATGGGGCGGCAAATGGCTCCTTCTGCTCCAGTTGACGTGGTAACCAGCCTCGTTCCAGATACGGTCAGAGCCGAACTAATCTCCATATTGAAGGCTAACCCGTGAAAAATGAATTTCGAGGTTACTTAATCCTCGGAGCAGGCTAAATTGGGGTTGAATAATTCACTTTTCGCGTATTCTTACGGCGCGTACATTGGAGACGAGAGGCACGCTTATTAATTTTCAAGTCGACTTCCTCGAGAGTAAACTGTCTGTACATAAGTCTCTTGAATATTTCGCTTCAATAGTACTTGACATTCATTTAATAAATAATATTTTTTTATTACATACGCGATATACTTTCTTTATAGTTTGATGTATTACATTAGAACTTATAATATATATTAGTAAAAAAATTTAAAATACTTGGATGTGAAATATTAGCTTTAATTAAAAAAAATCATTTTTGTTATCCATAATTTTGGATCCTAAGTATTTCGATCGTTCACTGCTTAATTTTATGACTTCATAAACCTTTTGTATAAGCAGTGAATAAGGGCTTATACCTATTTATGTTATATACATACTTATTTAGTATTATATAAAAATTTCGAGAGACTAGTCATAATAACTATATTTAACAATGCTTAATTAAGCTGATTTTTTATTATAATTTAGAGTTTTTTAATGAAGCATGTGTAATTTTTTTATTACACCGATTCAAAATGTAGCGGAGAAATGCTATGCAATTCCTTGCATTTAACTTGGACATTTGCATTGGACGTGAAACAACAGTGGGACTATTGTCTTTGTAAACTCTCCTCACATCTATTTACAACGTCGGTCTACATTCGATGCTACGTTTGCCGCAAATGTTTGGCCAACACGGCTTCAATGCACGGCTGGTGGCGCGTGCCATGTCCAACAATGCCAAGTTTCCGGATTCGGTTGTCGCTACTCGGGCCATATGTCACTAATCGGATTGTCGACCACGTCTATAGGCATTGTTGTGCAAACCCGACGCGCACCAGTTCGCCTCTGTTTTGTGAATGTTTAAATTGTTATAAATGTTGTAATAATACCATAACCTACATGATTAATCAGATTTGTTCAAACATTGATCACAATATGATTAGTTTTGAATGCGTCAATTACGAAATACGCTGTTAATGTTAATGAAAATGGCCAATATGACATTGTATTTTGTGCACGGAAGCGTATTAGTTTTTTATTATGTATGATAGACAGGTCGTCATGTTAGGACTAGAAAACTATTCTAAAGATGGATTAAACTATTTAATCTATCATTACAGTGTTTTGTTAGATTAATTAGTTCTAAAAATAGGTTGTTGTAGTGTGATTATTACTTGATATTTTTGTTCATTATTGTTTACTTTGTTTAATATATAAGTGGTTCTATAAAAAATATATATAGGTAGGTTGGAATATAGGAAATTTATTTATTTTTAAGTATATTTATTATAAATATAATTATAAAGTTTCAGGTTATAAGAACTTTGTGATTTATTTTGAGATAAAGAATTGTGACAGTAACGTTTTTGCTTAGAAAGAGAAAAACAGTATTTTACTTCAAATATTTTTCCTTTATTCCTATCGTGGAATACAAGGTTAACATTATTATAATAAAAATCAAAAAGGTTATTCTGTTTGTGGAGTAATATTATTAATACAAACAGAACTCAAGGCTATGAAAAAACATACTTTGTATGAAATCATAACTGGAATAAAGTAATTAACTTTGTGGGCTAAAATGCACGCTCACTGCGAAGAGCGCTTTGTGGTCTTTGTGTATTAAGTACATGTACAAATTGTCATTTGCAGTGTTTTTTCGTTTACGATGTACGAATATTAAATACTCAAAATAAGGCGGGACAATTATTTCACTTAAAACTGCCACATTGCTTGACAATGTAATGCAAACATTTTTACGTTCATGGCGTAATTTTTATTAGGAATTAACATTTTTTTGGAAACTTTTTTTAGATTCTACCTACGGCTTTATAATGATTTTGTTCTTAATTGGCATTATTATGCCCAAAGATCGAATAATTTGAATGTTCATTCAGGTAATTGGTGTACGTTTTATATTCTATTAAGGATAAAAAGGATCACATAGTAAAAAAAAACCCTTTACTAACACGCTGTAAAGTTAAATCGGTTGGGTTCGGTTTACAATCGAACGTCTGGTGTCCGTGTTACAAGGCAAATGGTAAGTGGCTGAGCCGCAGGCACTGCTAAGTTTAAATAATAAATTTTTTAAAATCTTTTTATATGACACGAAAACAACAATTGTAATTAGTATAATTATTTGTAGCCTCCTTTAAGCATTAAAATGCTTAAAGGAGGCTACAAAAGATATTTTTATAAAATTTATCGGTTATAAAATTTTAAATTAAGAATCAAAGTCTAACGAATGTATGTGATATGTGTGTGTGTGTGTGTAATTTTGTAATCTCATATTGTTTTATTTAATTTCTGATTAAAAACTGAAATTGCATATCAGATTTAAATTTCATCTATGTGTTAACAAGTATAATAAATTAATCATACCATGCTAATTACCAGTAGCTAATCTGCATCATGTAAATACCGATATTTGCGTTCATGTTCGTCCGCATATGTTCGATATTAATATATGCCAGCTATCAATTCCACCAGTATATTAGCTTCGGGGCTGTAATTGGTTGTCAATACCTCAATACATGTTTATCGCATGGTTGAACGCATTGATTTAGAGCGCGTAATGATTTATAGCTATGTTATATGGTATAGTATATGCCAATCTGTGTTATAATAATATGTGGAGATAAACATTAACCAAATTAATGCGTACCTTTAATTAGTGAGTTCATTCAACATTTTCTCTTTAATTAGATAATAAGTGCGACTATTCTTGTTCTTAATAAATTTTATAAAAAAGGAGCAAATGACTGAAGGCGGCTGGGACTTCGTTGGGAACAAAATTCTTTTCATGGGAATAGAAAGAGAGAGATAGAGAAGTTCTCTGTGTACGATCATCATCATGATAAGTTGTCAGCAGGAGAAATTATTACATTATTGCTTGCAACATTATACTACTCCTCAGTAATATTTACAAAGTGTTATTTAGTACTAGCTAGGGCACTGTGGATGTAATATTTTCTGTCCTGAGTTTTATTGCTCTGGAAGTTTTACTTTAACTTATCTATAATTCGTAGAAACAACTTTTGAAAATTATTTAAGGATGTAAAAAGTTTTTTTAACTACATTACTCGAATAGCACGAAACTCACCTGATAGTAAATGTTACTTCTGCACATAATATTGAAGCGCCAATTATACTAAGTTATTTTAAGGTATTTTAACAAGGCAACTTGAAGAAGATGTTGTCTCTTTACAACAGTAAAATTACTAATTAGGGTTTCCTCAAAACTGAAACATAGCAACCTTATTACTGTTTGGCGGTTGGAATAGCAGCGGTGGTAGGTATCATGTACGTTGAGATATGTCTAGACAGTGGACATTTCGGAAGCGTTTTGTAGTCAAAACTTTAGTACCACATTAACGGGTCGTTAAACGGCCCCATAAAATTCTCTTCATGACGTTAAATTTTTAAAAACTCCTACGTTCAAGTTATTTGATTTTTACGTTAAGTTTAGTAAGACGAAATTATTACCATCATTACGCTTTATAACATAATTTGGTTTTTATTTATTTTAGCAATATATCAGTTGTAACTACTGAAAAGGAACAGTGACATAGATATGTATCATTTTATATGATGATATGTTAATAATCAGATATATTTCAGTATAAAAGAATTAACTAATAAATTAATAAAAAAAAATGTAGAAAAAAAATGTATGGACAGAAAAGTGAAAAGGAAAGTCGCATATGCACATGCTTCTTCAAAAAATAATGATGGGAAAGATCAATAAAAATATGAACTTGAATGTTTAAATTTCGATTCATGAAACGAGTCCCCTTTCTACGGTATATTGCGGTTTTATATCAACATATACATTTATATTTTTTAATGGCAAAGACGTAACACTTATCCTCAATTAACACACGATATTAAGTTGCAATGAGGCCGTATATAGTGTAGCGTACTCATCCAGTACACTTTGGCTCTCATTTGCCGTAACACAGCAATGCTGATATGGCGGCAGATTATAGATACCCAGGTGGCTTGGAAAAACTCTACCTACTACTTATAGGACCCCGAAACCCCCGTATTACAAGGTAAGCAATAAGCTACTGTGCTACAGAGGCAGTGGAAAATGAAATATTCTCTTACAATGTACAATTAAGTTTCGTTTATTGAATGTATAGACGCCCCATTCGCGTTCCAATACATTTCGCTCCCGAACACTCCAATTACCTTTTTGATAAGCTTTTCCGAACTTCACTGTGTCGCGAGTGAATGAACAATATATATATACGTATGAGCATTTATAACTTGCGTATATATATTTCGGGAAAAAAATGTTTCATTTAATAAGGAATACGTCATCATTCAATCATTCATCACAAATCAAAATATGGCAATAATAAATATATTCGTAAAGGACACATTTAACGTCTCTAAAAATCTACTAATAAATTGTTTAGGTTTGTATAATACGAATGGAAATTGACGTATATGTTATTTCACTTCGCCCTGTTTTCCACACGTACCATTTCATATCCAATAAAATAAATTGTTAAGGGCACGTTTGCTTACTCACGTCTGAGATGAGTGCGTTCTATTTACTATACAACTATTTGCATTCCATAAGCTCTCAGAATTCAATTGAACCGTAAAGAGATCGACCCGATTCCTTCCTATTCAATGTACGCTATGTTGAAATTGAATGGACTTTATGTTACGACTCTTACATTACACTAGTTGAAGACTACAAACCTTTTCCTGCTACTATGTATAATAGTATATAATTATAAAATGGTTGCATTACAGACAGCAAGTACCGTCGTAAAAATTGAATGGTATTCTGCGCAAAAGCAGGTTTCATCTTTAACTTCATTCTCATATAACATAACGTGAAATTGGAATGAGGTGTTAGTCGATAAAAAAACCTTTTTTTTTATTTACACAACACTTGTTTTTCTTCATGACTGCGAAACTTTAATACGAAATAGACAAAATAAAATTTTTCGTTAAGAAATATTAATTTTATTTTGACTCATGGTTTAGATTATTTTAGGATCTTTGAATTTATCCAGTGATTTGTTATTTATTCCACGTGTTATTTATGTGTTGAACTTTATTATTAAATACTTATATATTCGTATGTAACTCAAATCGTTGATTTGCCTCACTTATCATACTTGTGTTAGTAATGCGAAAAAGAATATCCACTCGAATTTAATTTAAAAGGCGCAATCTTCAAGAGATACACGATGTGAAGATAGAGTTTTCAGTGAGTCCTATTGTGCGTATAGATTATATGACGTCATTCGAGGATCTTTATGGAACGAGAGCGCTATGTGCGCAACAATGACATTTAACGACGTCCCCTCCCCTCCCAGTGGCCCGCACAATGGGTGAACAGTTAAAATACGCCCAGCGTTCCGTATCATAAACCTCGAATCACCGGTTTGAATGTCGTCGCTAATATTTTACGACCGCTATTAGACGGTTTGCCCTCGCAATGCAGTCTGCACTCCGCTGGACTGTTCTATATTAAGGTGAATTTATTGCTTGTTCTGAAAATCGCTCAACATTTGCGGTCAAATTATTAATTTGATTTATGTAGCTACAGCAATTAGTTTTTTCGTTATCGTCGCTTCAAAATTAACGTTTTACGATTATTAAACAATTGCTTAAATAATTCGTTGCATTTTATTCATAACTACTGTATCACATGCGCTAAACTGCTAATTGCATTATTACGTTATAATCTCGGTTTGTAGTTTATGCCAGCATAAAATAGATAATGACATAGACTATTAGCAACTGCTGTCTTAGAGAGAGTTGTATATAAATAGTTATTGTTAAAATATTTTTATTAAAAACGACTTTATTTTACTGCGCTACCATACTTAATTCTGTTAATTAGCTTAATATTTAGCTAAAAGCATTTCTAGTTGACTCGTGGCAGGATAACTGTTATTTTACAGTAAAATTCTTTAAGAAAGCGCTATTTCGGAATATGTTTAATAGGTGAATCAAAAAAACCTGTTCTAACAGGTATTATTTAGTTAGTGATTTAATAACAAGAGCTTTTATATTAAACAATATTTGTCGTTATAATAAATTCGATAAATTTACGACTCTCGTGAGATGTTTAAAGTGCCCATTACGTGTCTAATGCCCATCCCTTTGAAGGGCAATGACGCGTTCGTTCACCGGCGCGCCTGCTAATGGCGTTACAGCGTCTCGAATTTTCACACAACTCACGCCAAGTAAATGTGCGCACGTATACTTGTATATGAAGTGCATAAGAGAAATTTTGCCTCCGATCACATAAAGAGCAGACCATTAGTATGTATTTATAGTTTTAACATATTAATTAACGGCAAATGTGTTAAAAAAAAATTTATTTGCAATATTTACACAATTGCGAAACGTGCATATTTGCATTAACGTAGTAATGTTTTTGTCAACAACTAAAACTTAAAAACTTCATTGAAATTTTTTACTAACGTTTGGTTAACTGCTTTTCTTAATGGTTACAATAAGTAATCAATGGATATATTGTTTTGTTCTTTTTATACATGATCAAGCATATTTTTTTTTCTTTGAGAACATCTTCAGTTTTTATCTTATATCTTTTAAGATCGTTACACAAAAATTAAAATAATTTATTGCTAGGCTTGTTTAGCATATATAGCATATATAATTTCCCTTGGGAAATTGTTGTCGGTTGGATATTTTTGCTTAAAGATATTTAAGTGTAAATATTTTACTTAATTTTGAAAGAAGACAGTTCATGGTTATTCACTTTATTCGAATAAAAAAATAATTCAAGTTATTAACACAGTTAAGTATTTTTGCCAGCGTAGAATAAATAACTGGCATATCACAACTTTAGTCATCCGCCACTTCGCTGTCATCAGCCAGCGGCTTAATAAATTTAACCCGTCAAGGGATATATTAACGAAGTTTACGAACATATTACGAACTCAAAGCTACCACTCACCTCCGTAGTTCACGAGTAATTACATCATTTACTATAATGTCCCCCGCGAGCTACTGTCGTTTTATTGTCTCGTATGAACGTATCGCCGTGTCGTTTCACCATAAACGAGCTCTGATAACCGCTTTATTACTTGACAGCATGCCAGCTCGGTTAGCAGAAGAATCAATATCTAACCGTTATACCGCGCCACATAAGATTCAATATGTGCAAAACTCCGTATCGTCGTGATACCCTGGTACAGACGCTACCGCGGTTTATTAAATGTACGTTTTATTGCCCGCTATCGGCGAGCGCATTCTTTAGTTTTGTGAAATAAAAACCCAAAATATTTTCCCCGCAACTTCTTCGTTTTATCTAAAAGATCTATGACTGCCGTTTGCCTACTCCGTCTGTTGTTTTATGTATTTTTGCACAGTCCGTTTTATGTAGCGTCGTTTGTATAACGATTGAGCCTTCAATTTATTAACTTCGAGCGTCTAAAAAGGACAGATGATAAGATTTAAGAGGTCCCTAAAACCTTTTCAATATACTTTGATGGCATTTAACTTTGTTAAGGCACATTTCGATCGCACGAATATGAAATGGAATGATTTTTTTATCTTATACGTAGGAGTTTCGAAAGTTTAAGGTGGGATTAGCCCTCATTGAGGACCTGGTCGGTACCAGGCTTGCAACGGTCGCAAGGAGTGTCACCATCGCTGCTGTGAAACGGAGCATGTAGGTTAAGAGCCCTCCTCTCTTTGTTAGCGCGCTCTAATCACTGCCGGTCCTCGACGGCACGCGACTTGAGGGCTCGTGGCGCAGTAGCGTTTTGTGCCTCTACTCCGACGTATCTCCTTCTATGTTATGCACGCCTGGTACCTGTTCGCTTCATTAGATGTGTACTAAACGTTTTTTTGTACAAAGATCAAGTAAGTGAAAATAATGGATGGATGGATACGTTTTTATATTTTATTGGGAGATGTTCGTTGGGTTTAGTTGATTTTGATTAATGAAATTAACTTATAGGATAATTATTACAAAATTTTGCATAGAGTCAAATAAAAGGATATTTCAATGTATATATATTTCTTTAGTAGCATATACCAAAAATCGGTATTTGGAATATTACTTGAATTCAGAACGGTCTCGGGGTATTTTTATTTTTAAAACACTCATTTGCTAAAACAGTTTGGATTTAAAAATATACTACAGAGTAAGACACGAATAAATAAATTAAGTATTATAAAATTATCTTTATTTTATGGTTTGTTACAGATCCACATTCTCAATTATTTGCGTACTTTATTGTTCAAACGCAATTTATTGGTTGCGCTTTACCCGTGCTCTGGGGTAGTAATTGGAATTTGGTAATGTTCGTGTCTGCGGTTCTCCATTGCAATAATTTTTGCGTTATATATGGTGGGGATTATTGGTTTTGTATTTATATTTCAAATTGAACATCTTATAAAAGTTATTTAATTCTCATTGCGTTCTAGATTATACGGCTCTTAGGGCATTTGCATTTATGCATAGCTTGTTTATAATTTGTGGGCCGCAGTAGGTAACTCTTACTTAACAAATTTAATTATTCATTCTTTTTATTATTTAAGAATTGAGAAGAGCTGCGATTCCGCACAATTGTACATGAGCTTTTCAACGATAATTCTTTCAATAAAAAATTTCATTTGCCATATTAGTATCATCACAATTGAACGTTGCAGCACTCGCCGGTAACATATTAGTAAGACGTAGAATTTTATTACATAATTGGAATAGTGTAAAATACTCTAAACTTCATTGTTTGTAGTTCGTATTTATAATACAAGAATTCGTACTTCTGAAGCTCACAGAGTTCTTTTTGTTTTCTCCACTATCATTTCACTTTTTAATAAAATGTACGAAGTGAAACAGTTTTTCCGACGGGCTAATAATGAAGGTGGTAGTCCTTTGTGGCAGAGGCGCTAACAGAGTACCGCTTTGAAAAGGGAGGGATGGAAACTCATTTCCGGACTCGGTCGGCTGCCCCGCCGGCCAATAAGTAGGGAAAAATTGTATTCAGAAATGTCTCGGCACTTTAAAACGTAATTTCATATTTCCGTTTTCCAGTAGCTCGTTAATTTTCTAACTTTTTGTTATTTTCGTTGTGTCTCCTCATTCATTTTTTGAATTAACAAATTCGTAATTCGCTATGCCTTTTTTTAGCGAAAAGGAAACAAGTTTTAAATAAAGAATTTTAGAAATGTTTTCTATGAAATTATTTTTTTTAGAAGCAACGGACAGATGTTTTCAAATTTAATTCATTCTTATTAAAGATTGAATCTCGATAAACTACCCGATGGTAAAAGATTACTTACCCTCTCTGTGGTAAAAGTATTCCAAATATTCCTTGTCTTCGAAATATTGAATCATACCACTTCATAAGTTGATATTTAACAAAAAAGCGCAATATTGTGAATACGAATAAGTTCCACCAATAGAATTTCTAATATATTTTCTTCATAAAAAAAATACACGAAATTGGCAATGTTACCACTTCATAGAAGTTCAGAAGGCGCGACGTTGGCAACATTCCAGCCTGTTTGGCATTTATACGCGCGGGATACAAAAAATTTAGCTATTATTTCATCAAATCATTTTCATTTCTTTTAATGAAGTGTGCATTCGAAAAATTAAATTGTTTTCAATTTATTTCGATTCTGTCGATGTGTTTGTTTGAAAATTGTTGTATGAATTAGTTATGACGTCAAATTTATAAACAATATCAAAAACAACATATAATATCTCTAAAGAAGGTAGAAATTTTTTATTGTAAAATTCTAAAACTGTCTATAGAATTTTCTGTGCTGATTTTAATGTTTAACGTTGCGGTGTAAGACATCTGGACCGGAATCCAGAACATTCTGCTTAACGTACTGCAAAAACAAGTTGCAATTTATATGTACTCGTATTAATTGCAATTAAAATTGCAGCCAGACACACACGGTACGAAATGCTTTTAGGTTCTTATTACATTTATACAGCTCTTTGCATTATTTAACCTTATTTCCGAAAGGTACGTTAGATGTTTATAATTAATTGTATAGTATTATTGAAGATTGCACTTTATGTAACAAAACTCAGTTTTATAATTTAATTAAGAAAAATTAAGACCAATTGTATCATATGTGTGGTTGATTTGGTATAACATGTGAGTGGATTGATTTAAAATTATAGGTTCTCTTTCAGTAATTAAATTTCTCAAATTAAAAAACTTCACTAAGCCTAATTATTTTGTTCAGAAAATTCAGGCCCTTTATTATTAGCATTATAATTAAGTGGGACGTCTCGGTGAGACGCCGCCCTTATTCTATTGTCTTGCTAGTCATTATGCGTAATAGCTGTGGGAATTGCCAGTGCTAAAAATTTTAAAGCCGCTGCGACGGTCTGCCTAAGTCTGTAAATAAAAAAAATGTTTATTTCCACATTTCTCTCTTCGCGCCATGTTACGAATTGTTTGTTACTTGACGTATGAAAAATTTAGAACGCGTTACAGAGAAATAAACTGTAAGATGTTCTGTGTGTGTGTGTATTTATGAAATGGAAGATAAAATATTGTATAAGTAATAAATTAAATGGGAACTCATTATTCTAAATATGTAATTAAATTGAATTTTTTTACGAAGGTTGTGTCTTCGATTTCAATATAAATAATATCAGTATATATACCTACGGTCAACTGTTTCAGTTACGATTTCGGACACGGAAACACACAAATTTATACATTATAGATACACGTGGTAAATTTGTAACATCCCTTTATGAGTCAGGCGTAAACACATATAAATAATGCGATGTGTGAGTTTAGAAATTATAATTTCAAAAATTAAAAGGTGACAGATTATTTTTTTGAACCATAAGCGCTGCATCATATTGAGTGTAAAATTTATCAAGCATCTAGACATCGATGCAAGTTGCAATAGATTGAGTAGAAATCCAATCGACTGTTGCATATTTAATTTCTTCGCGCTCATTTTGCTTCGTAATATTAAAATGTTGAGAAACGTCTGCGGCAAGCGGTCTCAGCGGTCGTTTTGTTTCCCTCGACTGCGAAGGATGCCGAAAGAATTATTCTTAACTTCCAACGTTGCAAATGAAAAGAAGAATAGAGCCTGTACAATTTCTGCGGCATACGAATGTGTAAAGAATTTCGAGAGACGATTAATTTTTAAATATCTCAGCGGCTCGATGAACTAAAATGTAAAGTAAATATGTTGCGTTGAAACTGTACAAATTACAGATAAAACAATGAATATTCTGAAAGATGTTCAGGACGGTTACATTAAAAAAAAATTTTTAAGTAACGGGCTAAGATTTGACATCGATTTCATCTGATGTTAAATGACAATTAAGCCCTAGCCAGTGAAGTATTCTCGCTCAGAATTCGTCTGTCTCTCGAACGTATGACTGCCGGAAAACAGCAATGCTGCTATGGCGGCAGATTGATATTGAGAGTGGTAACTAACCAGTCGTTTGAAAAATCCTATCACTATTCAGACTTCACTGTTTTTGTGGCCCTGGGATCAAACCTGGCCCTTTTGTATTATATCGCAAGATTAATCCAAACTTGAATAAGCATAAATTATTACATTGTTTAGGGTTGCTCTGCGCGCTCAACACGCTTATAAATCCGGCATATATACGAACACTCCAAAAGCATGCAGAACAAATATTAATGGGCATACATATAATTCAATTGAATTCTGTATTATATTTATGTAAATTATTTTTCAGTTGCAGATTAATTGAAACACGTGATCTCCTACAATTTATAAAAAACGAGTAATCTCGTCACCCGTACGCAATGTGTTAATAACGTCAGAAAATACTGGAATCGTTGAAATACTTTAATTTATTGAAATTTACTTATCGGATATGCTTTTATTGCATTTTTTCAATCTCCATTAAATTAATTATATGAAATATACAAATATCATTCTTACCACGTCCCGTTGCGACAGGCTTCGTATAATTACGAAAGGGGGGTATGCAGGGTATTCCGGCGGGATAATTTTATTACCAAGTAAATAGTCATTAACCTACATATTAAGGTTCTCTATTTCTGCAGTAAAAGCATTGTGTGTGGTTGAGGAATAAACTTTTTCAGAAATTTATGTAAGCGAACTTTGAAGTATGTGTGGGTACAGAACAAAGTAAATGACGTTTGACGTTAATTTTGGAGGGAACTTCCATACGGTTTATTACTTTTTTACTGAACTTAGTATGTTGCAAATGACAATGACAAACCCTTCCTCCTATACAAGAGAAAAAGTAAACTTTTTAACATAAAAAGGTTGTATTTTACTTTTTAATTAAATTATTTTATAAAAATGTTATAAACTATTTTTCGGCGTATAATCTCACGGGCGTCCTATTAAGGATCTCATCTGTCAGATGGACGTGTTACTTTACTTTTTATTGTGGCCATAAACGTGAGGCGTGGCATGACCGTCTACGCGACTTGAATAAATAACCCACGAGTTGTTTCTTTGATGGTTAGGCTAAGACCGAAGTTGTACAGCCTAAAGTTACAGAAAATAAAACAAGTTACTTTAAAAACTGTTGGAGTCATTTAAATTTAACATCTAACGGATCGTGATGTTATACTGTTATAAATTCGATGTATAATTTGTAATTCTAGTACTTAGATTTCTAGATTTATTTACGGTATATATTTTTTCTTATTTTATACGGAAAACACAAATGAAACTCGAAACGAAATATAAAGTGTTTTACTAAAAAAAAATCCATGTTATTGAAGGAAATTCAATTTAATTTTCGTCAACGACCGACACACTCCGTTTATATCCATCCGGATATTACTCGACAGATTCAAACCGGATATAAATCAACCTCAGCCCGAACGCCATTTCGTTCAGTAACTATTTCATTATTCTATTTATATGCCTCTTCCAATTTTTTTGTGTACGCATGAAGATACTTTCAATTATTTACGCTTAGTTCGTTCCTAAGTCCCTGTAATGAAGAATTGTACTATAAGATTAATTAATAAACTTGAATTTATAAAAATTATTAACTTGATTTTTAAAAACAATGTTGTACGGTTGAATTACGTTAATAAAGAAATTTAAATTTTTTTGTTAATTCTCTTTTATTCTAATATAGCGGTCTCTATAAAAATAAAAGTCAAACAATGGTCAGAGACCAAACGATACGAATCAGTCACCGTCTCAGTTCACCGCAATTAATTACAAAGACGCAGTGCATCGGTCGGTGCATTGTGCCAAGAGATTACAGCTACATCCGGGTCGACGCCGCCCTTTATCTGTATTCAACCGGGCGGCCGACCGCATTCTGCCGCGATACACCCGGGCATTACCTGGTCATCCCGGATATAAATCGCGGAGTGATTTCGCTCGTGTCCCGAATGATATCCGCTTGTAACGTCCGTTTAATGGAGTCTCTATCTGGTTTCTGACTCCGTAAATTGTTCTCTCGCGCATTAAGACCTTTTTGTTTTATTTACGGTTACTTTCTTTAATATCTCTATTATTATATTTGACTTACGAGCCTATATGTTTTATGTTGCCTGTAATTCACTTTTTTTGGTTTCCACGGTCACGACTGAAGTGTGTTTGTATTTTTGGTGGTATTATATAATAGTTTGAAAATAGTGAACAATATTGTAATAGTAATAAAAGTTAATAACGATTTTTAAATTACTCAGCTATCAACTTATATTTTCATTGACTTATTATGAAAGCAGTTCTGTGAATCAGCTATAAACATTTGACAATTAAAGTATATACATAAAACATATAAATGATTTGGTAAATGAAAAGATCAGCAATGGTTTACTAATGTACCTCATTGTCACTTAATATCTTATGAAATGGAATTTTAGCTTCATTACAGACATACCATGACAAAATGTTGAGATTAATAATTATTATTGTCATTTAAATGTTAATTATTATAATGGCTTTTTAATATTACCATGGCGTATTTTTAATTAAAATAGTTTTAATAACGCGGATGCCGTAGGAAAACGTCTTTGTCCCGTTGTCTTCGCCATTGCTGCGCGCAAACTGCAATAATAAGATTCCGACCGGCTTCGCGCGAAATAGGATTCTCTAAAGACAGCCATTATCGTACTGAGTGGCTATAGTTGTAATGCCTTTTGTTATTACGTGATTTTAAATTAAAGTTTGTGTGAATAACAAGTAGTTCACGTTTATGTTATTTAAATTATGTTATTTAATAAAAAAAATCGTATATTTCATTAATGAATTTATTTTTTTTCAAAGTGCTAACACTAGCCAACTTCGCTGGGCTTAAAAGTAAATTATAAAAAATGAGTAGGGTTTAAGTAATTAAAAAATAGGCGGACAGACAAAAAATCGTCTTTAGGTAAACCTGTAATTATTTCTCACAAATTCAAGCACTAAAATTGATTCCTAAATGGGATTTGTTTATAATTTTATAGTTTATTTATTTCTTTTTTTATCGCAGAACTCTAACTACTTTTGCTACCGTTTTATAGATTTCCTGAAAGAACATATAGACGGATATTTTTTTTAAAAATTACCTTATTAGTATTAGTATTATGTACACATTAAAATACGATAACTTAAAAAAAGTTAACTAAATATTACAATTGGACATTTTAATTTTGTTTACGCATAAGGTGTTTACGAGTTCATATATTGCTTTCGCAATGAAATTAGTCCTTTATTAAGAAATTTTTTAAATATAAGTAATTTTTTACAGTATTTTCGATGAGATGAGTGTAGTATGGGATGTAATTTACCAGATACATTTAGTAAATTGTTTTATTCGTTTGGGTTGTCAACAGCTGTGCCTTGATTGCTTTTGTCGGCGAAAACGGATAAACGTCAGTGTTGGTTAACGGAAAACTATTCCATTTTCGAAAATTCTCGAGCCTCAGTGAAATTTATTGATTTCCGAGAAAGTTCTTGTACTTTTTTTTTTTTTGAAGTTTTCAATTTATTTTGAGCTCAATGTTATTTTGTTTATGGGAGCAGTTTAATATTTGGGTTTACGTTGGTCATCTTCATACCTGCTATTTGATACAGGTTTAAGTTCTTGTACTAAAGTAGTTAAGATAAAATTAAAATGTTGTTTTTATTTCACAAAATATAGAATGAAGGAACATACTTGTATGAATCTTTAGCTAAGTAGATTTCTATTTTTTTTTATAACAAATATGTTTAGTGTAGTCTTTTAGAATATTTTTTATTATTGGCAATGCGATAACGTTTTGGCTCACTCATGTATCGTCGAAACACATCTATGCTATTATGTCAGTAGATTGTCATTGAGGGTGATACTTAGTCGCTATGGTTTCTGAAAACTCTGTCACTATCTAAAACCATGCAAAGAAATAAAAACAGTTACAATTATATAATAATAATTCAAGGAACTAGAAGATTTATATCATGTAACATGCCTTTTTTACTAACAAATAACTGTCTAAATCTATATGGCAATTTTTGAAGAAGTATTTTCTACTACTGAGTTTTTAACGTGATATATTTTTTTCGCTATATTGAATGAGCGTTTCATTCTCATTTAGGCTTCCTACGGGGAGAGGGCGTTTTATCTAATCTCTTACCTCATAAACTCCCCGCACATGTAAATTTCACTCTATGTACGAGGAAATTTCTCGAGTGCTTCATTTAGTTAGCGAAAATATTTTCCACTTTATGCTAGGAAATGTTCGCTATTTAAAAAGCGAGACGCGAATCAGCACGCTTCCGTATTGTACGTGCTCAGAATCGACTTTTTGAGTCGTGCTAAAATATTTAGGAGTTTATTTCTACAGACCGACCCAGCTAATGGGTCTAACCGTCCCAAATACGTATTCCAACCACTCCTCTTATAGACAAAAATAATTAGTCTGGACTGGAACATACCACTTTATTACATTTTATATATGCATAGGTTTTATTTATAAATTCTTTATCACATATCCATGTGCAAAAAGTTTTTATGGGTACGAAATGTAATATACATTATACAAATATGTGGTAATTTCTATCTTTATGCAGGCATCAACTAAAGTTACGCTTGAATAATAGCTAATTGTTGTTCTTTCGAGTGGCGAGTGATCAAAATTACAAAGTGAATAAAAATCGCACCTGGAATTTTAGATGAATGTGTCTGGCTTATTGAATTCAGTAGATAGCTAAGTCGGGATTATACTTGAATAATATTTTAGCCTCTTCGTAAAGTTGCAGTTTTAAATTTAACACTTTTTAATTGTTCGATATTGTCCAACTTATTTGTTAAATATTTATTACCATTATCGATTATCGAGGACAGCTCTTTATTCAAATATTTCCGAAATATTTCTATAATACGTGGATCCTGTACTACTCTAATATTATATATGAATAGTAATAAAGTATATATGCAGGCATGTCAATCTGTCGCTGTAAAAGCACCATACATGTGTGCCAGTAGTATCTGGATGAGCATACTTCAACATCTATGGTCTCTTAATATCAGGAAATTGAGCTTAAGTGGTAGTTTATTGTTGAAAAAAATAAATAACGTATGAAACCTGAATTATATTACCGTAGCTTGTTGGCTTGCAATGAGAGGATATGGTAGAGTAGTCCTTTGTATCAAGTATAGGAGGTTTACTGTTGTGAATTTTTTGGGCTTCGAGTATTTTCAGTTTACATATTTTTATTAAAATAAATTTTAGATCCACCGTTAAAAGAAATGAAATTTTTGGTTCATTAAAATTTTCCTTCGTCACGTATCCGTTCCTCGACAACATTTATTCTGTATCGCGCACGACTATAATATCTACCGGTTTTTTGTAATCACAGCGCAACCAGAGAGGACTTTGTTTACATTAATAGAAATTTGTATGGTGAGATATTAAGTAAATAACTTCCCATGCATAGCTCACCATTGTATAAACAGTTGCAGACACGCGTTGCCTCTCGTTCATAAAGCGGCAGCATTCAATTAACGCGAGTGTGTATCTGCCCTTAGAGCAGAATTTAGTTCGGGCACGTTGGACAGGTTTGTTAGTTTAGGGATTTCACTTGTGTTATGTTAGGCTGTGTGCAGACGGTGGGAATTTGATTATAATCAAAGCGGGCTTAGTGGTACGTGTGTTTAATTTTGGTTTCATCATTGTGGATGCAGGACGTGGGTGAGCGTCCCAGTACTTATTATGTTATACGAATTTGAAGTTGTTGAAAAAAGACGCTTCCTATACTATGCGACATAACTATCTCAATAATTTGAAATATGTGTAACGAGATTGTTCTGTAACATATTAACGTTTTATAATCACGGGTACTATTTTGCTGTTATTTTTTTTATGTTCCTTTTTAAAATAAATGACTAATAGGATAATAGTGAGTTATTTTTCATGAAATATCTTTTTACATTTGTCTTTTCACATTTTACACTTTACATTTGTGTCTTAACCAAGTACATGTTTGGCAAGACATCGAATCAACAGTTATAACAAATGTAGAAAGAAATAAAAGAAAATGAAATTATTTTAGAAAACTTTAAATCGCAAATAGACTTTAATATTATATTCATTGAATGCAGTCTTCTGAAGAGTTTGATTTAAAAGAGTATTAAACAAACCGAGGGATGTAAATCGAATGGTATTGGATTTATTTACAATAGCAGTGTTTACGTATAGGGGGCAGGCATTGAAATTACATTAGGAGAAGGAGGACATTTAGCTTTTTAAAAGTATTAAGAATATAAAATATTTTCGACGTTAGTGCAGTTTCTGTAGGAGTATAAGCTCGTAAGCACTGATAGAGCGACGCAGAAAAAAAAGGTTAAAATGAAAATTTGTGTACTCGTGTACTACGTACGAATAGCTTTTATGACAAATGCTGATTGACTAGAAATGTTAGAGTTATTTGTATATGATATTTATTTATACACAACTTTAACATTTAAACTGATTGTGCAGTATGTTCTTCTCTTTCAATTACACCTAAGTGTTATTAGTAAAAAAAATCTTAACACAAAACTTAAAGATAAAATACTATTTCTAAACATCTCTTTACTTTGATATTATAAACTTTAGTGGATAACATGCCCTATCTTAAAGCTGTCAATAGGTTTACAGATCACGGAATGTTGTTGCGACGTTTTAACAGCTTCCTATAAATCTTGTAGATAAACGACCCCTGAGGGGCTTTTAAATAGTACCTTACTACTTCTCAACTTGCATCCATTAGGTTAACAGTCATTTACATGTTTAGCGTTTTAGCACGACTTAATAGCGGCATCATAAATAAAGATGGCGTCAGAAATAAACTATTTTTTAGATCGGTCGTTATGTATTTGTTTTAAATAACTTCCTTTAATAAAGTATTGCT
Organism: Pharmacophagus antenor; assembly: GCA_018245475.1. Taxonomy (NCBI): domain Eukaryota; kingdom Metazoa; phylum Arthropoda; class Insecta; order Lepidoptera; family Papilionidae; genus Pharmacophagus; species Pharmacophagus antenor. The sequence goes on along the minus strand of DWQX01001229.1, from coordinate 10,580 downwards.
ATGTACGCTTCACCATCTACTGTCTCATTGCCATTTAACATCACGTAAAATGGGTTTCAACTATTTTCCCGTTTCGTTAAAAAAAATTACCGTGAATTAAAATGATTAAAGAGTTCCTCCATTCTACAATTAACATAGTAAATTTGTATCTAGATTTAAAAAGTATTTCTTGAATGTAATTAAAAGCGTTGTAAATTTAGGCTAACAACATGTAGCTTTCGTTGTCTAGCGCTTGGTCTATTTAGGGTAATAAAACCGCTTCAAGTAGCACCGAATGCCAGCCCGTATATTTCAAAGGTATTCCCCCGCATTTCAGAGGCGCTAAGGTATGTGCTATGTTCACGGTATTTTGTTGAAAATATAAAGAATTTTGCACTCCGGATATTGGATTGCTCGCTGCTTTAGTGATAAAAGCTTTGTTACGAACAAGGAAAAATATTTGTTGGAAATATCTGGACAAATCGTGCAACCTGTTTTATTGAAAAGAAAAACAAAATGTGCAAGCAAAAGGATATTTTTAAGGTAAAATTCAAATATGTTCATACATTAATCTTAATTAGTATTAAACAAGGAAATGTAAAGAAAATGTTCCCAGTGCTTCTTCTTTAGTAACTTAATTTTGTTCTAGGTCTTTTTTTAGTGTTAGCCGACATTACGCTACTCGCATCCAGTTCCAAGTTGTTACTCACGTCATCATTCCTCGTTATTTTGATGCTGTCCTTTGGAGCGTTTATTTTCCTAAAGCCGCACTTCAAAGATCTTCTTTTAGCGCTCCCGTAATATTCTTAGTTATCAAAATTTTAATAATGTTATGATAATTTTTTTCTCATAATACCAATGCGCGACTTTATCATAATATTTGACTTAAAATTATTTTATTTGATTGTTATTAATTAGTGTCTTTGTATTCATTTAATCAGATTAATTAAACAAGTTAAGTAACGTATTAAAATTATAGTTATTAAATATTAACAAAAACAAAAAAGAAAAGAAAACGAAACAAGTTTTGACGATGCTTTAATCGAAGCTGCAACTCTTGAAATAGTTATGAAGTGACTATTTAACCTCCGAACAAACTCGCTACACTTTGGAAAACTGAGGACAATATTAAAGTTTATCCTGTCACAAGTTTCTTACAACTCTTGTGAGTGTTGTTTCAACGAGGCTTTAGCAATATTGACCCTCTGGGAGTTAAGTGAACGCTCGAGAAATATACCTTCATAATTTATGCCCGCACAGATTTTGGGGTTGTACTGAATAATGAATTAGCGAGTGGTAGCTCATTGCTTTAGAGTTGCCCTTCAGTTCGCATTGGCGGCACCATACAAATTGATAATGGGATTATAAATGCTGACTTAATAAATGTTTAACTACTAAATTCAAATTTCACTAATAAAATAGCAATCTACAAGAGTATTATATGAAGTATTAATTAATACATTAGGGATACATTACAATACGTCTAAATTCCTATAAGATGTTAATGGAAACTATTGTAAAATAGTTGAAAGTATAATTAATATTTACGTTCTTATGAAACATTGTTTTAACTTTGATATAAAAATGATTGTCAATTGTGAAAAGTGAGTGGAATAAAAATGAAATTGCAAAGGTAATTCCCGGTTACACGGCGGAATTTGAAAAATTCATAGAAGCCATTCAATATTGGCTTCGCGACGTCTCCGAAGTATTTTTTTTTTATGATTTAGCAATCAAAGCCCGTGTCAAACGGCAAAAACGTCCCCGAGGAGCCGGCGGGAGATAAATGGCCGCATGACGCCGGATCAAGCGCTTTGAGATAAAACAGCCGAAGGCGAGGCGGAAGGCCTATTGTACCGATCGAACTTTAAATGTGTCATCTGAGATTTATTCCGCTGTTCCGATATTGCTTTAAATCGCTTTTGACGTACAAGGGGCTCGTTTTGTAGACGTTACAGATAATATTAAAATATTCCCATGGCAGTGACAGACCACAATGGCTTCTAGAGTAATCTATGTGTTTTTTTTATATATATTATATAGCGATTTTTATTTTTGTCATCATTGTTTTAAAAACACTTTTTTATATTTGCGACTGGAAATTGTTGTTTGTTAACAATAATAAAGACAATGCAGGCTGACGTTTAAATTCGTCGTTGTTTGTATCGTAAACGCTAAAAAGGTTAACTAAATTCTCTAATAACAAATGTGATTTTTATAAAATTTTATTTAATATAAGTAAAGAAAAAGCCTCTGTTTCATTGTTTGAAAATACATACCAAAATCTATAGTTGATTCATTAATCACGATTCAAACGTTAGCGAGAATTTGATACGTAAGGAACTTAATAGAATTCCTCAACAGTTCAATACGTGAATGGAAACGAATTTGATAGAATCTCTCAACAATTATCCTTGTTAATTGTGAAACTCCCGCTTTGTCTCCGCCTACTCGCCGTTGCCATAGCTTTCGTTGCGATTCTATCAAGATTTTCGTCAGCGTCAATAACCGCTTTATTTCCGTGACCCGAAAGGTGCTTCGTGATCCAAGTTTAGCGATCTTGAATCAATTTGCAGGATGTAATGTCGTCAGTTATCTTTCGCGAAGTCTCCTTCAGGTCTACGTCGTTAAAACCGTACCAGAGCTCCGTAATGACCTACTGAATAGTGAAGAGAAACTTCTGAGTATATTTCAGTATTCAGATGTCCCCGTTTCTTGGATTGGATAGCTCCCGAAGTGTTTACTAAATTGTTTCACGAGTTACGAAAATGTAAAACAGCTAAGGATCTCAATTCTAGATAGGTTTTCGATTAAGCAATGTATTTAGAACAGTGATAGCATTAAACGTTTGTTGAATATTATTGAACTTGTAATTAACTGATAATATTTATTCATGAAGAAATTATTATTAAGGCGTTATACTTAGAATTCTTAGCGATTGTGTGTTTTCTTAGAGATCTTATTCAATAAAATTTAATATCTCACCGTGTCTATTTTCCAAATTTAATCTATAACAGTTTAAACTAATCTATAGTAAATATTAAATTGTTCATAGATTCGTAAAAAGTAAAATGAGACGCTCGATCAATTCGTATAAATGAATTATTAGTTCAATAACAACCATAATTGTCATCACTAAGCTTTAAGCACAATTACTCGGAGTTTCATTAAGACCGTTGAAACTAATTAACGAGTTCGGGCTCGTTTGTTATGATTCAATATGAATGGAGTAATGAGGCGCCACCGAAAGCGTACTTTGTTGCAAACAGGGAGCAATTCGTCGCTTTGTTTGCCCGCTAGCTGCTGTCGCGTGAAGCGCTGAATGTGATTCCCGCAGTTTCTCTTGCGGTTAATAGTGAAACTTTTCCCATTTATTTGCGTAAATATTTTCCCGATTCCGCAGTGCTTCAGAGTTAGCGGCGCGATAATTGTTTATGTGTTGTTTCTGTTCTATATCTGCATAAATTCGAAATTTCAGAAAGAAATATTTAAAGTTAACCAGTTAAATGAGTGGAGATAACATGCAATTATTATTTTTTTTTATTATCTTAATTATATAAATTAAAGGCTAAACGTTATTACACTTCACTGCAATTAAAATTCACTTGTATAACTAAACGTAATATTCTTTAAAAACCCTGTTAATAGTTTATCGTGCAGTAGCCGATTTTATGCATTTTGTCGTCGCTGCAAGCACACGTTTAGCCCGTTATTCTGACTTTTGTAGCTGATGCCTATTGAGAGACAATCTTTCAGACGATTATTCAGTTCTTTACACATTTATTTTTAAATGAAAAAAAAAAAAACTGTGCGGTAAAGAATTTATTGAGAAAAACAACAAAACGAGAGAATATCGTTTTCGTCACCGGTAGATAATGTGTTAATAGATATAAAATTTAAATAACCTATTAATAGATAAAACTGTTGAAAAATATGTCTTTTCCATGGATCGTAGTCTTTTGCCAATGAACGATATTGTCGTCAAAAACACTTCATTGGTTTATGAAATACATTTATTAATATATTACCTTGTACTAATCTAAGAAAACAGAATATTCAATGCATTATCCCGCAGGATTGAAACATATTTTTCTATTATTATACCTATTTTGCTAAAAATCAGTCAAGCAATTTTCGTGTAATGGTGCAACAAAAAGATTGATTGTTTTCATCTTATACCCTTTACACTGACTAAAATATAATGACAATGATCAATGTATAATGACAAATTCATCACAACGTGGTGTTTCTAGGGATTTATTACCTATTATGTATTGTAATAACTGAAACAAGTGGCAGGGAATAAAGTAGTCAGTGTTCATTAATAATCGAGTAAAATTTTTCTGGTTGATTTAATAGCATTTTCAGCTCTTTTTCGTTATTTTAAAATAACCTAATTATTGAAGACTTTAGTATTGTCTGTACAATAATATCTTTATACAGGAAGTAATTTTTAAATCGATAAAGATAATTAGTTGCCTTCATTCTCATTAATAACGAAAGTTAATTAGTTACTTTAAAATTTAAAAATTATGTCACGTTTTCAGTTATTCAATTAGAGGCTTCAAAATCGATTAAGGTCTTCATCAATTTAATTAACGTTTAATTAAAAAGTAGACGTTCCAGTTGCTTCGTGTGCGTGAAAAATTTACGTTTAAAAAAATTTAAGAGAAATATCGGAGTAATATTTCGCTGTCAGCGAAATTCACTTAACACACATCGAGTTTCAGAACTACCCTCCTAGCTCTCATTAAGGCGCCACTTTCAAACTGCCGGCTTATCTGAAGTGGCGCGGCCCTGGCACACTGCCTCCTTTTCGCCTAAAGACCTTAAAATACATACGTGTTTGTACATACTAGAGCGGAACTTGTTATTTTCAGCACGTATACGCGCACCTCAAGGAAAAACGACTGGAATGTGAGCTCAACCAAAATGTCACATTTTAAATTGAAATTTTTCTTCAGCCAAGTTCAGAGTTATAAAATTATTTCATTACTATTTTAACATACTAAATGTTTTAATTGGACTAGTATTATTTTTGAAATAATTAATTAAGAATTGTATAAACTAGATTTAACGAATAAAGTGCTTTATTTTTCCTACAGTGACATAACACTTAGTTTCAATTTCCCATAATGTTATCAGAAGCGTGTTTACTCAGGATATTTTAGTACTGTAAGGATAAAATAATTTTATTGTGGCGGCAGATTGACAATGTTCGACTTATAACTAGCCAAGCGGGTCCCATACCATCCAGATGTTACGTTTATTAAAAAAATGAAACCGTGTAAACGAATATCGTAGAGAAGTAATTAATATACTAAAATTGGCCAGTTAGTATTCAAAATAGTCTCATTATCCCTTGTAAGCTGTGGGTACATTACGAACCTAAAAAAATCGGACTTGAGGGACAAGGGGTTTCATTAAATATAATTACGGGGAACAAAGAACGGCTCGCTCTTGTATTTCTACAATTAAGCTATTAAAGCGTTACTTGCGCGCTAATTAAATATTTACCAACGAAAAGGCCAATGCGATTAAGATTATGTTCATTAAAGAGACGCCTCCGTAGTGCCGCGAATTGCGTGGTCTAAGTAATAAGAGCTGAGCTGCGAATAGGTAATATGTACACCAAACAATTTAAAAAAGGTTTTGATGCTTTTTGACAATTGAAGATAAGAGATATTAAAAGGGAAATTAAATAGGCAATCCGTTTTAAATTAATATAATATATTAATTATAAATTCAAATCTATTTATGTTAACGCAAGATTAATAAAAATTAAGTACGTAGAATTCTAAATAAATATTACACTTTTAAACAGTACATTAAATTAAAACTAGATATTTTTTTATAATTTACATGAGCGTTGTACACCTGGGAATGAAGATTGATATCTATATTATTTAACAATGTTCAAATATATTAATAAACAATTAAATTATGATGAATGTAGCAGCATCAGCCTTTGATGATATGAAGTACTTTGAAACTCTCCCATGTATGTAAAAGTCGCTTGTCACTTATTTATTAGGCCATCGATATTTTTTTCCGAGCTTATCTCAAGGACCCTTCTGCCGCCTTCCTGCTTCCGAGTTTATCTGCGCTTGAAGTGGTCGCTTCTTTTGTTACTTTTTAACTTCGCGAACAGGCGTTGGCTTTTAAACATTTTCAGTTTGATCAGAGATTTATCGGCAGTGCGCATCAAGGATTTATCTTTTGAACGTGAAAATGCATAAATTTGACCGAAGAAACCACTATTTCTATATTTTAAAAGCATTCTAATGTTCTTTTAATATTTGTGAGTTTATGACGAATCTAAACTTATAATGAAATCGTATTATAGTATATTATATTTACTGATTAAAATACAATCATTCTTATTTTATTTAAATGAATAAGTTATAAATGGAAATAAACTAAATATTTATCCCGATATTTTACCAGAAAATGTTAAACTACGTGCATTATTTTTATCAAATGATAAAGGTCAATGCGCTCGGGCGATTTGTGAGATCAGTCATTAATACAAATTTCTTTAAAGCTTACTTTTAATGATCTTAGTTTATCGCTGCGCATTTTATTTTACTAAATGCTGTAATAATTATACTTGAATCTACGTTTAAACAACGATTTTTTTTTACATTTCGTAGCTATGGAAGCGTTTCTGAAGGTATTTTCAAATCAGTTTAAAATACAATTATTATTACCTAAGTTGACCAGGACAATGATTTGATAGCAATTAACTCGAAAGCAGAGTAGGCGAAACTGACAAACACATTTTCTTTTTAAATATTTTCTCCTTAAACGTTCCGGCAGTTGAACCTGCTTTATGTAATAGAAACGATCAACGGGGCGAATTACGAAAATTGAAGGCAATTTCATTGTTATTGCTAATGTTTACAGACAATGTGGCCATTCACATAAATGAAGGTCCAAATTTAGCGGTTCGTACACGTACTTTATATAGGAGGAAGACAATTTCGTTATGACTTATTACGTAAGTGTGGTCGAGATATGTGATTACAGTAGAAGTAATAAACATTTTCGTTTTTATTTGAAGAAGGCAGCTAACGGATACGTAAAATATAAAAACTTTAGTTAATAATATAACTTAAGTTTATCTGTTCGTGTCCAATTTTAGATAGCGTTTTTGCAAATAAAATGCAAAGGATCTACGAAATTGACATCATCTCACCATCATTAGCTATTGCTGAACATAGTCTTCCCCCCCTACTCCTCTATAGAAATTAAGTAAGTAAAGAACATTGGAGAAGCACTGAAGTAATGGATATCTATTGTTTGCATACGATTTATTGACCTAATAAAATCTTTAACTACCTTAATTGCGTGTATCCGCGTTTTAGTTTTAAATTTGAAAGCCGCTACCGCTTATGATTGGCGGCGCACGTAACGAAAGCACAATATCTCCAACGCCCCCGCCCCTGGCGTGAGTGATGCTTATCTCGCCCCAGCACCTACGTCTGCTCATGTGTACATTATTTAAATTAGTCGCAGTGAAGGCTTTAGCTTGCGTGGTTAAAGTCCATTAGACGTGCTGTAGACACATATCTACGAACACATTGAAACTAAAACTGTAAAAATAAATATCCAATGTAATCAACTAGAAATGCATTATAAAATAATTACACTTCTAGTTTTGACAGATTCCGTTTATCCTACGATAAATTCCTCATAAGCTAATGTATATTGTAAAATATCTATATTGTAAAACTCCTACTACCATTGTCTGATTAAGATTATTATAAACAGGATTATTAACTAGTCTGTTTTTTATTCTATGTTTGTTGTTTATTGTATGTGAAAATTAGTTATATTTTTATGAGGAACAATGACTCACATATGTTAAATATAATTGTGGTACCAATTTTCTGAAATTATTCCAAACATAATTAAAATATCTAAACAATATTTTGAGAGATATATATGTTACCCGTTTCATTGTGTGGTCTCAAGACTTGTGTTAGTAAGGACTTCTAATGATTATAGCTGTTAGTTGAAGTAGGAATTGTCGTTCTGAATAAAGATAATGGCTGCCCTGTAAAAGATAATGTTATTGAGCAATTTTAGATGAAGGTACAAAAGAGGTTGGGGTTAGTTGTGCCATGTTTGTTATCTTAACGACTTTATCACGAAAGTCCGAATTTAGCTTTAAATTAAATTGTCTTACTGTGTACTTTAGAGGCTAACCCCAATTTAAAAGATAAAACAAGTAATCTAAAATGATAACATTAATCTACAATAACATAATATGAAATTTTAATAAATATAAGTACATATTTTAGGTATTTGTAAATATGTATAAATTGTGGTTATTGTGATTATATTATTCAATTATTAATGTATATGCGATATAAGTCGCAGAAATATTAGTTTTCCCCCAAGGATTTTCACATAGATAAAACTTGCAGTATCTTAAATGTTAATGATATTTAGTAATATTCAAGCACAGGCATACATTTATCCCCACGCCTATTCGTTTATGTTAAATATGAAAACAAACTTTAAATTATTATCAATTTCAATAAAATTCATATTAATATTTTTTTTCGAGTACCTAAATAATAACGTTTTTTTTCTAATATATGTACTGAAAAACAATGAAAACGGGAGCGAAAAATCTAATTCGAAATACATTTGAAATTCTCATGAAAAAGAGACTAAAAATTTAATCTAGTTATCTTGGAGGTAAAGCCGGTGTTGTCGCCAGTCTGGGCCCTGGAATATTAAGACCAAAACAATACGGTCGGCCACCGTAAATATTTAAACAGCTTAATGCTATTAATATTTCATTTTGTGCTTATAAAGTTATTTTAGACGGTCCTTTTTAAATTTGCTCGTTTAATTCAGTTTGACTTTACTTTTTGGTTATAAAATGATATTAGAAAATACGAAATTGTCGTTTTACCGCATTCGATTGCGAATTCCTTTATCCGTAATTTGATTTAGTTTTTTTAAATATTTTTTTGATAATAAAATATGGGTTTAAAGCAAATGTTCGGTTTTATTGAAAATAAAAAACAACAAAAATTAAATAAAAATTGTTCTCTGTAAATTTTTTTACAAGAACAATTTTCCTTAACAAAGCATTCTTCTGACAAAACAATTATTACATATTTCTTTAACGTTCATAGCTCTCAGATAGTTTATAAATATGACTAAGACGCGCAGAAAATTCGCCTGGGATAGCTAGCACTATAAGTACATAATACACATGGGTGCATAAAAAGACTATTTCTCATACAACCTCCGAGTCTGAATTTCCAATTCGAAGTTCCAGCATCCCCGAGGATACTGGGGATACGTTTGCCTCAATGAGAAATTCCTCAAGTTCGTACGTGCCTTGCCGATATAGAGATGGGAAACGGAACGGCGCCGTATTATGCGTTTATCGAGAACAAAATTTGAATTATCGACCATGGCATCCCCGCTAGAATTTAAGTAGGACTGAACACCATAAAAGTTTTAATGAGATTTCTCAGCGAGTTAAGAACGGCGCGCATTTTATAATTTTTTAACATTTTATTCTACATTAAAACGAGGGTGATTTACTTAAGAGACTAAATAGTTGACTTGAATTTTGTATCGGATCATTATGATAAAAAATAATGAGGCGCCTTTTTCCTGGAAAAATCAAAAGAGAACGGAAAAATCGGCGGTGTCGGCAGTTTCATGAGCCGCATAGTGTTCATTTAAGTTAATAATAGTACACGTATTATGCTAGTTAATAAAGGTTTATTGTAATTACTTTTTTCTTAGTTGTCTTAGAATATAAAGTACTAAAAATTCGATGTTTCACGAATTTGTTAAATCTAGCTCTAGCTAATATTCAACAAGACTAGCTAATCTACGGCTCTAGTGTTGCTTTTATTTTAGAGAGAATTTATAAGATTCGATTCTCATCTGATATATGTGCTTTTGTCTGGTATATCATAAATGGTACTTTTTTGGGTAACCACTCCGAAGAAATATAATGAAATATTTCTATGTTTTTAATTTTGTGTATTGTATTTGTTTGAAAACTTAATAAAGTATATCAATACTTTTTTATCTCTATATCTTATAATTTTTCAATGAGATATTTGTGTATTTTCTAAAATTTAAAAACTGTTCGCAACCCTACTACGCCCGTGATGGTGAATAACTTTTTAAAGCTGGCTCGGATGCACTACTTTAATTTTTAATTTTCTGTTTGCATAGTTTATTTTTAATTGCATTTTATCTCGATGTAATTAGGTTTGTTTTTGCCTTTGGCGGTGAGAGTCACTTCACGATATTCATTTTTTAATTTTTGTTTTGGTCAGCTATTAAGACATAAGCCGCAATGGTTATAAAAAAATATAATTCAGTTTGTGCATTTTAAACTGGTTAATGAGAGCTTTATCATTTAGGAGTGGATAAAAATGTTATTTAAACGAACGGTAAATTCATAAATGAAAAATAATGATATTTATTTATACTTGAAGAGCAAATAAATATAACAAGATTATAGTCTTCACTTATCTGATGCACATAAGAAATATGAAATAAATGTGAAATGTTATCCTAATTAAAGAATAATATTTTAATATATAATATAA
>DWQX01001228.1:0-30023 GCA_018245475.1 Pharmacophagus antenor | reverse complement strand
GTATAATACATATTTTTTTTAAATCTGTTGTCAGAAACTTTATAAAAAAAAAAATTTATTAAGACCTCCGTTCGGGTATTTTTAGGACAAAACAAGTTAAGTATTTATTCGAGAACTTTACTAACGAAACTACCTAATGGCAATATTCTAAATTAAAATAATATTCCATAGCAAAACTAGTCTGATGTATTTATTGGATTACGTAACATTATCCCCACAATTCATTTTATTATAAAGATATAAAATAAATCTTATTTCTACAAATATATACCTAATATAAATTTAAACATAACGAACTATCGATTAATGTAAAAAATACAATTAAACTAAAAAAATATAATTTACAATATGTACCTTTCGTGTTTCTTAAGAATACGATAATTGTTTAAAGGGAGCATTTGATCATGCAATTTTTCATAATGATTAAACATTAATTATTTAATGGTACAACTCTAGGTTACTTTTTATTTTAAAGAATTCGCGATATTTTTTTTATGAAAATATATTAAACATTGGCATATACAAATTCTATTTACAAATTTTGTAAAAATACAATATTACTTATTTATATCTGACCTTACCTGCCTTAATCTAATTTATCCACTAGTTACTTGTCATATAAAAAAGCAAAAAAATTTCATCTAAAATTCTCTGATTTAACTAAAATGACGTTGATGTATAACCAATAAACGCGTAAACTGAGACTGGCAAAATTAACAAAAGATAAAATTAATGAAAGTCGTTGCCAGTTTACTGTTGGGCAATTAAGAATTTAATTGTAAAACTTTCAAAGGAGAACACTGCTACAAGTCATCCTACCAACCTGCGCTACGTGTAATCAAGGTGTACCTCTTGAGACACTTGATTTGTTGCTCCATTGCAGGTTTTGTTCAATTCAAATGTAGGTATGGAATAATAAAATAAAACGTTTCAATAAATATTGCACTGACGATTAATAGAAACTAAGACAGCTACAGTTTTAAACAGGTGCGTATACAGTCTCTACTATTTTTCTCTCGAAATTCTTAATTTTCTTTTAACCTCGCCCTCCAATAGTACTAATTTTAATATATTCTTTCCAACAAAAAGAAATTATAAAAATAGCAAAAAGTATTATCAAACTAAATTTTCTAACCCTCTGCGATATTTTTTCTCGAATTTACATGCGATTTTAAAGCTCTTTTTCAATCTCGTACAGATTGCAAGTTTTCGATAAGGAAAATCACTCTAACCCTTTTAGGAAAGTTTAAATTACACTAGCCTTTACCCGCCCGCTATTCTACATGCATTATTTTTTATGACATATTAAAATGTATCTCCCTCTAGTATATATACGATTTTACGAGTCCATAAAAATTCAGACAATAAAAAAATTCATTGAAATTTAAACCCCCACCCCACCCTTTGGAGATGAAATTTCAAAAAGTCCTTTTTACTAGATCCACACACATTACTAAGAACACACACTCCAAATTTTATGTGTCTAGGACCAGCGGTTAAACTGTGCTTTGCTCAAATATGTCTTAATTACCTTGGTTACGTAAGTCCAGCCAGTTAGTAAATCAGTCAGGACGTTGTCTAGGTTAAAAATATGTTTTATTACGCGAAATGTACAGAATTTTTCATCACAATTTAAACCTTGGACGGATCTTTTACATATAATTAATATGCATCGCATTGTTATAACCATTTTATTATTTTAAAACTTTTATTTTAATTTAATGTTATTAGCTACAGTTTTGTAAATATTAATAGGCAATGTTAAGATTACTAAGCCTTTATTACAGTACCTTACGTGAAAGCGGAGAGCTGTTCGGAGATAAGAGCTCTTAAGACTACGAGACTCTTAACAAAACTCTTAAAGTGCAGATCCGATTTGCAATATTAGAAAAGAGCAATTGTAGTTATCAACTTACGGTTCTCTTCGGTTAGATAATATCAACTTCTACATAGTGTAAAAATATTCGTTGTTGACATTATATTTCGCGTCTAATAAAAATAACCATTGGGGAAGAAAATTGGGTCATTCCTATTCTTTTCTAACCTTTTGTAAGCCCTTTCATATGCCAATTTAAAGAAATAGTTATTAACATTGCGGAATTGAAAAAGTTTCATCTTATACTTTCCAATTTTTTGCGAAAATATAAATAAAAAACTTTCATGGTAATGTGAAAGTACACAGGTTATACAAAAATGTAAATTTAAAGTTTTCATTTGTCGAACCGCAGAAGGGAAACCTATCTATTTTCCATTTGCAATAAATAAATTCGCTAACTTTTACCAAATCTTGGAAAAGCTGAAAATTAATATAATTACTATAAGTTACCGTAATAAAATAAAACGGTTTTGTACAAGGTTGAGAAATAATCTGTAATTTTCTTTATTACCTCGAATTTTGTCCTATTTTCGCCTAATGTTTTATTTATTTTTCTAATTCATTATTTTTAAAATCAATACCACATAATATGAAGGACGAGGTAATTCTGACAATATCTTTCAATTAAATTTCATACGACATTTTTAATTTCAATAGATAATTCGCAGATACCGACTCTCAATAATTTTCTGTGATAAATAAATCAGTAATTTCTAAAAATACTAGGCATAAATATGATCAGTAAAATACCTAGTTCCAGCCACTGGTTGCCACACCGCGTCGAGAGGTGCGTGCGCCGGTGGTGGCGGTTCACCACCGTCACCACCCATCTCCGTCCTGCCTTCCCAATTCTACCAACAAACATATTAATTTTCAGTAAAACAGAACATTCAATAAATGTACATTAAAAATAATTTATCTGGGTAATTTATATAGGCTTATTTCATTGTAATAAAAAAAACTGTGTACATAAATGTAATATATACTAATTTTATGTTTTATACTAACGAAGTAGTAATATTTGTCAGTGTAACAATGCACTAAGACTTATTTTCTTCAAAGAAACTATTTACATAAATTACTAATTTTATTTCAGGAAAAGTAGGTTAATTTTATTGTAAAAAAATATTATGTAATAAATAAAAAGTTAGGTAGTTTTTTTAAGTTCGAGACGATAAATTAAAAAGATGAAAACATATTTATGTATTAATAACGATGCAATTTATATTTAATTTATAATTTTAAAACGAAAAATTTTTTTTTCATATCTTTCGTTGAAGTAATGGATATTTCCATTCCCTTCATGGGACTATTTTTACTACAACACATGGCGCGCGTTGAACTCAAGGTAATATAAAAATAGAATTCATTTTTACCGTTTGCATAAGAATGAGCTTGAGGTATTATGTCCTTTTGTTAACAATAAACACTTTCTGAATTTTTTAAATATACTGTTTTTTTTCTGATGTTAAAACTTACGTTTTGTATAATTTATGTTTTATGTTAAAAATATTAATTTGGATGGTTGTAAGGATTTATTCGAACCTGCTTGACCATTTACTATGATGAGAATTTGCCGCCGTCACAGCTGTGTTGTATTCCAGCAGACACACATGAGAGAGCTAGAGTATACTGTGCAAGTAAGCTTCACCATCTTTGGTCATATTGTCACTTAACATCATTTCAAGTGTTAGTCCACTGTCGATAAAAATATATATTTTAAGTTATTACAGTTGTGTATTTTATTAACTGTAAAATGATGAATTAGACAAAACTTAATAACACAGTTGAGTAGTTATGGCTTGCGCTGCGGATTCTGCCTCCGCCTACCGCTCCATAGTGCTGCTCAACGAGGTGGCGAAGCTCTTTGAGCGCATAATCGCTCGCCGCCTCGTCCAACACCTGACGACGATAGGGCCCGATCTGTAGGAGAATCAGTTCGGGTTCAGGGAAGGCGTCGATACGCGATCATGCGCGTCCGAGCCTTCTCTGAGAAGGCGACATCACGAGGCGATCGCGGTATCGTTAGATATCGCGAATGCGTTTAACAGCCTGCCCTGGACCGTTATCCACCAGGCACTTTAATTCCATTGGGTGCCTCAGTATCTACAGCGGATAGTCGCCTCCTATCTTTCGGAGCGGCACATCACCTTCCCCGGACGTGACGGGAAGGTGACGTACCCGGTTCGTTGCGGTGTTCCCCAGGGGTCCTAGCACGGACCTCTGCTATGAAACATCGGTTACGACTGGGTGCTGAGGGGTGCATTTCTTCCGGACGTGAGCGTAGTCTGCTACGCTGACGACACGCTGGTCGTCGCCCGGAGGTAGTCCATACATGAGTCTACCTGTCTTGCCACTGCAAGTGTGGCATTTGTCGTGAGTCGAATTCGCCAACTGAGTCTCCGGGTGGCTCTTGAAAAGTCCGGGGCCGTGTGTTTTCACGGCCTCCGACGTGGACCGTCCGCAGGGACCACTTGATAATTCAAGGAATAAGCATTGGGGTGGAGCTCGCGATCAAGTATCTTGGACTTCATCTCGACAGTCGCTGGAGTTTCTGCGAGCACTTCCGCCGCCTAGCTCCCCGACTCACTAGGGCAGCGGCCGCCTTGGGCCGTTTGTTGCCAAATGTCGGGGGCTCTCACGCCGGTGTGCGCCGCCTCTATGAGATGGTGGTGCGGGGCGATGGCCCTGTACTGGGTCCCAGTCTGGGCTCCGTCCTTGACGTCAAAGAATATCACGCTGCTGCATCAAGCGCAGCGCGTGATAGCCGTCAGGGTAATCAGGGGGTACCGCACTATCTCGCGCTAGACGGCGTGCGTGCTCGCTGGCTTTGTGCATTGGGATTTGGAAGCCGTAGCGCTCGCCGAACTTTATACTTGGCGGGCCGACAAACGGTCCCGAGACCCAGGGGCACGAGTGGCGCCCGCGGCGGTGAAAGAGCGGAGACTCCAACTCCGACCGTACTTGCTCCGGGAGTGGAAGCAGCGGTTGGCCGATCCCTCGGTTGGCCGCAGGATGATCGAAGCGGTCCGTCCTGTGTTTGAGGAGTGGACGGACCGGCGACACGGCGTATTATCGTTCTGGGTCACCCAAGTATTCGCGGGGCATGGTTGCTTCGGGTTGTACCTTTGCAATGTGGCTCGGCGAGAGCTCACAACGATGTGCCACTATGCGATCGCAGCATGGTGGACACCCCCGACCATACCCTTGCCGTTTGTGAGGGTTGGGACGGGCTTCATGGTGGCCTTATCGATGCGATCGGAGCGGACCTCTCGCTCCCAACCGTCGTTTCCACGATGGTCCGGAGTGAGGCCGAATGGTCTGCCGTCGCCTTCTTCTGTGAGCGGGTCATGGCTGCTAAGGAGGTAGCGGAACGGCAGAGGGAGCTTACCTCCTCGCTTCTCTCCCGGCGACGACGAACTCGCCGGCGGCCGCAGGTCAACAAAGACCTTCGCTGCCGTGATCCGGCTAGCGGGTGGTGAGTTAGGAAGCTCACCGCCTGCGCTCTGGCCTTAGCGGACGTTCGAGAGTGTTCCCTTGTACCGGACGGTGGTTCGTTCAGAAGGGCTCGAGACGGAGGCCGCTAGCAGGGCGGCCCGATCCGCCGCCGGGGCGCGGGCCATGCTGCAGCAGATACCGCCCCCGGTCAAAGCGGCGTCGATAGAACACAGGGGGGTTTTAATGGGCTGGCGCCCCACACACCGGCTGCGCACATTGCCTGTGCGTAGCTGACGGTCCTGGCCTTGGGTGGCTAACATGGGTAGCTAACCAAAAGGATTTCCTCCCGCCCCAAAAAAAAAAAGTTTTGGCTTGCTCGAAGACAAAAAGCGTTCAGAAGTAATTTCCTGCGCTACTCCATGTTACAAATACAATGCTAGAGGGAAAAATATAAATATATATAAAGCAATGTTTTTATAATCTAAACACAAAATTAAAATAAATTACAATTTATAACAGTGGAATCAAGTTCTATTTTTATTTATTTATTTGTAAATACATAAGACGAAAACAAATTGTGTTAAAATATCTTTTATTTTAACAAATACTTTAACAAGATATTAGTCTTTCATTATATTACTTAGGTAGATACCATTGTAATGTTTTTACACGAGTATCTCTTATATAATATTATACATTTATTGTAATATGTAATAATATTGTAATTAGTTAATGACACCTGGAAAACATGTTACTTTAATACAATGTAATATAACAACTGTAGTTTTGCAACCACGCAAAGTTTAAAATATGTATTTGAGTATTTTACCGCAATCTGAACAAATATTAAACCATCTTACATCAATATCTTATCAGATATGGATATAAATTTAAGGCAAGAACAAAGGCCTAACATCATCATTCAAAACAAACAGCAGCAGCATTAATGTGTAGCTTAGAAGCATTGTGTGACGTTAATAACCTTTAAAAAAATATTAATGGCGACTGCTTTCACATTCATTGCAAATGACATGGCGTTAATATCGATTAAGCACTTATCTCACCGCCGACATTTAACGAGAGACGAGTAGAGCTAGCAACTACTAATGAGCTTGCGACCTGCCAATAGCTAGTTTATAGCTCTGATAGTTTTGTCGCTGGACTATAAGCGAGTGTGTAAGAGTGACACAGGCGATTCTCACAAAATCGCTATTCCTATATTATATAAAATTCGCTCGACAAGTTTTTCGACCGCAAATCGGGCATTTGTCAACGACTATCTTTGATAGCTCTAGTCGTTGCTAGAGAACGAGTAAAGAGAGTCTCGCCGGCAGTGTGAACAGGCAGCCATTAACTATTCATATATGTATTTCTTTCATTCACACGTAATCCGTATCTTCTGTAAGTTTTTTGAGCGAGAAAATAGTCGACAATTGATAGTTTTCTCCACTGCGGTAGGATAAGTGCCTACGTTTATCAGTAAACACATACAATTAATTTACAATTCCACACGAAAAAAAATTACGAATAATTTTAATTATTTTTACGTGCAGAACTGCGAATTAAAGAACCAAAGGGTGGAAAGAATATCTTGACAAGCATTTTCATTATAAAAACACCAAGTCAAAATACAAAGAATTTGGCAAGATGAAAATTTTGAATCCAAATATATCAGGGGAACTAAGCATACTGGTTATAAGTAACGTACTGACGTGGTATCGTAAAATTAATATCGTAAACTATTTAAGTGAATGATTTCAAATTTGGATTCCTAAAGCGTATTAATATTCATTTAGTTAACATTTCTGTTTTTAATCAAACTGTAGTTAAAATATACAACTTTGGTGTTATAAAGTAAATAATTTTAACAAAATCACATTTTATTTTCAAAAAAAATATCAATATTGTTTTTTACGTATTATTGATTGATTACGTGTAAGAATATTGATAATTTTATACTAAGTTCTTCAGCATAATTACTTAACATAGATTTCTGCAAACTGCAAGTCTGTAGAGAATTAGACAGAGGGGCAGGTAATACGACGTTGGAGGAAGATTAGTAGGATTACTTATAAATTAACCTCGTCATAAACGATTTTTAATTAACAAAAGAGAAATACATATATGTAAATTTTCAAGTTCCAGTAAAACCTATAAATTTTATTTTCATCGGTGATCAAGTAACGGAAGGTAATCAAATATTAAAATATAATATGATCTATACATAAATGTCAATTAACTATAAATGCAAAACTAAACGTCCATATATTTGGCCATTATTACTCATTATTACTTTAATTATCGATGATTAATTAGATCCAACCTTTTATTTTAACTAGTTAAGAGTCCATAATAATGGCTAAACTATTAATTAAAATTTCCGACAGAAATCAATTTTTATTTTATTTTTTTCTTGCATTGATGGTGAAAGGAGAATATTACACACATTTTCCTTATTTCCATCCATCATTATACTGTTTTGTTCTCACAATTACTTTGTTAATATTGAGTAATTCATATTCAATTAGTTGTTTCCATTAACCCCTTTTTTAAATAGTCTTACGAAAAACTACCTTCCTTACTTTAACAAAAAGTAAGACCGTCGGATATTTATAGGTAAGCGTTAAATATTACAAATAAAAAAAAATTATGTTACTTTATGAATATCAATAATGTACAGTTAAAGCAGAATGAAAATCACTTTGTTTAAAATATCAAATTAAAGTCTCGTCAAACCTTAAAACAAAATACACTATTTTTCTTTTTCACTATTAATAATAATTTAACAATAATCATTCACTAACTATTTATTATTTCTTAAAGAATTATAATACAAGGCAAAACCTTTTTAAACAGTTCATATCTATAATCAAGTCGTAATATGTGGGCTTATAATCATGATTGTACAATCAGTGACAATATCACTGATTTTACAGCCTAAAACGATGATATAGATGTGCCTTTGTATATTGAATATTTGTCCTTCATTTTGCCTGGCGTACTAGATTACTTGATCAGTTCAATCGATGTTAGTATTTGTAAATGCACGGTCAAAAAATACTACGAATTCTAAAATATCTGTAAATTAAACTAGAATCGGTACTTTCTAATGGACAGTAGCTTTTGTATGGATAATTTAATTCTATTTTATACTGAAACAGTATCTAGTAGCAATATGGGTACTAAAAAAATATCTTAAATAATAAATGATTATTCAGGTCCAATGTATTGTCTAGGAAATTACTGTTATTTATTATAGAATACATTTTTCTTATCTTCCTTTTCATACTTACAAAATTTCTATAAGATTCAGACAAATTTGATGATTCTGATATATTTTATTAGTAATTGCATAATTGAAAATCATATCCAGTACCATGATATGACATAAAAATCATACATCATAGCTAAATCTTTTATTGTATTATTTATAGCATATGATTATAATAAAGCAAGGTTTTGGTAGTTAAACCTTACAATGCTTTTAAAATATAATAGTCCTTAAAATTCATTAAAAAAAATCAAATAATGAAATAATTATTTATATTTGCCATAAAAATTTAGTTGAAAGAAAAGATCCTATTACTATTTATGGACAAGCATAGATGTATATAGATATATTGTTATCTGATACTTACAAACATGATCAATCATATACAATTTATGACAATATTTGTAATGTTCAGACTGTACCTATTATCTACTATTAAATAAAAAATGTCTCTAAAACATTTTTATTAATATTAAAATATAGCATACGAGTTTATAAAAGCAGTCTATCGGTAGGCTTATCATAACTTTAATTAATAGAGAAATGTGTACCGAAAGTCGACTAGGAAATTCTGCGGTAACTAGGTAAGCACTACATTTTAACCGAATTCGTCGCAGCAAAACGTATATGAGATCTTGAATCTCAAATGCATCAACTTAAATACGAGTCACGGGAATAATTTTATGAAATGTTTTAGGTATTTAACTATTTTTAGGTTCGGAATTATTTTAAAACCTGTTCATTATATAATTGATATGTTATTTATTATTAAAATTTTATTTTCAAATAAAATTAGTCTACTGCCCCGCAAAAGATATTGTCCTATCAGTGTGTATTCAATATATATTAATTCTTACTGTGAATATTGGTCGAATAGAACTATATAACAATATAGATGAAAAATAATAAACGTTCACGAGTTTTTATGATGGTGTGATAAAATTGTTTCGGAAATTAGTGTTGTTAAAAAAAGTCCATCGATTTTTATATAGAGATGTTTTCTTATCATATATATAAAAATACCAATTTATTATTTTAAATACAAACTTCATCAGTTTTCTACAAAATTTATAACTTTAAAAAATAAACATTGTCGTTTCTTCCTGACCAACTTAATTAGTAAGTCATGTTACTTTTATTCAGAGTTGAAGAATAAATACCAACAATTTACAAAAGCTGAAATCATTATACTATTTTAAAAAGGGTATTTACTTTTAATTTTTACGGGAAATAAAGCCTAGCAGTTTTAAGTCAATAGTACCAATTCTGTGAGTTGAATTTATAAAACACTTAATAATGACTTTGGGCGGTGGTTTGACATTATAATAGCGAGAAAACATCGATGAACCACTGTTCAATATTTTTCTACCATATAAAGGAAGTAAATACTAGTATCCATGATTGCCGAGGCCATAATGATAATACATAATAAAATTTTCACACACATGTTTCTCTGATCTCGAGATAAGTAGCTAAGCGACACCTGCGCTATGGGTTACAAGAGACCGATATAAATACATAGATATTTTTTAATATTTACAGTGACGATAGTAGTAGAGTTATTCGAACTCAAATGACTAACTACCACCTTAACATCAATCTGGTGTTATAACAGTATAGCTGTGTTCCGGTATATCATACAGATGAGACCCAGACGTATTCTGGGCTAACACGCTTCCCCATCTATGACCTCATTCTCACGTTCCTTGAAATCGAGGTCATGTTTTGTGTCCCTTAATCAATAAAAAAAATTAATGAGTAAAACACTGACATTAATGAAATAAGTACTTACATAACCTTATGAAATTGGTAGACATGTATCATATTTATAAATTTGAAACCATCGACTAACGTTATAATACGTGCCCGTATTTACAAAATCTGCAGGATATTAATATTGCGACTGTTTACAGAAATAGTGAAATAATGATCGGAGCTTGCAGCAACACAATATTTCAGAGTTCTTATGGAAAAGAATATTAAGTAATTACAAATTTTTTAACAAATATCTGTAGGCCATAATTTTGTGTTATAAAAATAATTATCAAATCTGCGGTCCAGTTTGATTTACATTACTTAACAGTGTAAAATATTTTTAATTCCGTGTATATAGTACCTAACAATAACTACACAGGCGAGCTAAATAGATTCAGCATAGAATAGGTTCCGGTAGTGAACCAGTGTTTGGCATTTAATATCCTGTTTGCATAAAGCGTTCGTTACAAATAGGTAACAATTTAAAATTAGATAGCAAACGTTATAACGCAAAGACCGTAACAAAAACTTATTATACAAAGAATGTTCTTTATTATTAATGATTATCATTATTTAGCATTTGATGACATATTTTTTTCTTTAGTGCAGACAAAGATTTTATTTGTTTAAATACACTTATATAAGGAAACGCTTAAAAACAATTTTATTTTGTAATTTTTCATAATTTCAGCAAGTTAAATATTATGTAGAATACTATAATACGTTTTAAATCTAATACTGCTGACTTTATTTTTGGTAATAAGTATACACTTACAATTTTCGTACACTTGCAAAATGGTAGAACTTGAACGTTTAAAAACGAAATACATTGAAACGAATGACGAAGACGTGAGTAGCAAGCTTGCTACAAATTTTAAAAATACTCCTTGTTGCTTTTCGCTACAGAAATATTAACACCAGAAGTTCCAATTTTTTAGTGTACTTATCTGTGCTAATTGGAAACATAAAATAAATAAAAATTCAAAAAATTAAATCTAAATTTTATAAGATAATTTATTTTACAGAAAACAAAATATGTTTAATTAAAATTTGTTAAATTAAATGAAAAGAAAGTTTTTTGAACAATTGGTGTAACCGGCCATTTAACCGATTGGTAGTTCCCGTGTTAATATTATTTACTTCGCCAACAATGTTAATTTTTTTCTTGTAATAATTAGTAAGTTCATAATATATCAACTTTCTTCTATTTCATTTTTTAATAAAATTTACTTCTAACGTAGTTCACAGAGAGCTCTTGAGTATATTGGAAAATATTAAATGCATCCTATCGATAATATAACAAAAATCAGTTGCTTTATAACTCGATTTTGCAATTTACTCTGATTAATTTTAATATAACGTTAAAAGTTATTTACAAAGTGAATTTTTATTGTTGTTTTACTTATGACCTATACACAAAAATATAAATTTTAATAATGTTATCTGTTTCATAGTCGTTTTGACGTCTATTACAGAATCATCGGTTAATCGATAGGAATTAGTTCACGTTTCTATCGATTACTTTGGAAATATTATATTCCTAAAGGCCCAAAGTAGAAATCGCAACACTACGTAAACGGAAGGCTGACATTCTGACAACACCAAAAGTGAAATTAGAACCATAATTTTTATTTAAATGTCAAATTTAGATTTGTAGTGAATAAACGTTATTAAATATTAGATTTACAGATATCGTGGATATTTTTTTTTAAGTATAAAGCTATATTTAAGTATTTGTATGCAATGAAAAGATTTATCAACAAATAGAATCGTCTTTGAGCATAATTTATAGTTTGTTTAAATACATGCTAAGCCGATAAATCTCTTGACAAAATATCAAGAGACATCCAAGCAAATTTTAAATAACCAAGCAAATAATTGAGTTACTTGATTTTCTCAAATATTTGCATGGTTATTTAAAAGCAAATAATAATTTAATTTATATCCACGTATTGCTGTAAGTAGTACCGGATTGGTCAAAATTGTTGTGTTAAAATAATAATTATACATAATAATGTATAAGCGCGGAATGTGGTAACTTCTCTAAAAGTTGAAACTCATTTACACCAAAAAGTTTAATTATTTAATTGATAATAAATAAAAAAATAATACCTCTTACTAGGAAACTTAGAACAAAATTACGACAGACTCGTATTTGTCACTTAACTCTGAATGCTTAGTAGATAGCACACGAGCCTAAAACATTTTTAAATTTCATTCACAAAAATTGTTACGTGATCTGCAATTTTTCTTTTATCAAGAAATCCGTAATTGATTTCGACATAATTTTAAATTCTCTTTTTATTGTTCAATGAATTCCTTAATTACTTACTTATTTTTTGCCAGTTCTAACCAGAGACTGACGAGTGGAGTCACTCAACTTTCCATTAGTCTTCTCTTTTATAAATAGATGTAGAACGACTTTCCTAACAACTTGCCCAATTTCTTTAAAGAAATCTAGTAGTCTTGCATACCAGTAACGAGGTGGTTTTTTTTAAATTTGAACCATGTCTTTTCCTCGATAGACAAAATCAACCTGAAACCTGATACATTCCCTTTGTCAGACTTTACATCAAGTTCAAGCGCGTTCGTAGTAAATCTATAAAATGTAAACCACATTTACGTCTACTATTACTATGGGTCGAATCGTTACCATGGGTTAATTTACAGTTAAGTTTCTACAAACCCTCATGTTTCTATTTACAGTTATAATTTTCCATTAATACTTAATGAACATGTAGTCACTCATGATTTAAATAACTTACTAGCTTTAACATCATGTGAAAAAAGATGCTTGCTGACATTCGCAACATACATCGCGTTTTTCATCTTGAATGTTCCTACGTTTATCTTCATCGAAATCGAACTTTTTCGTAATGCGTTCCTTTTCCATCAACAGTAGTCATTATATTCGGTTCTCGAAAACGTTCAAATTCCTGATATAAATTATCCCTGCTAATGACGTGAATATGGTCCTATTATCAACCACTTGTCACGATCTGTACAGCTGTCAATGACATACATCTATACAGCTATCATATTCATTATACAAGGTTTTTCACAACGTTCCTTTTAAGGACAGTATTTCTTGTAATGTTTAACTTCTCGGCAGCTATTACATTTAAAAACTGATTTTTTTAACAATTTTGTTGTTTCCGTTAAATACTAGTTCTTCACCAGACAATCTTAATACGTATCTACTGTCTTCCTCGGAAGTTATCATTAAGGTCCTTTCTTAAGCACACAGCTAACTTGTCAAATTTGTCAATATTCTATCCTTCTTTAATATCTTTAAAATAATTCTCCGACAATGTGCCTAAAATCTTGCAAATATAAAGCAACTTAAGTCATTAATTCCCTTCGTCCGCCTTCATCAGCTTTTAATTTAATTTATGCTATTAATATTTTGTTTCCGATATATGAATCACTATGTCATCAGAAATGTTCAGTTTGAGTTAAAATAATTCCATACCTGAATTATACAAGCGTTCGTCATTGACGCCGTCAAGTAGATTAACAAACTCATCCTTAACATTTATTGAATTTGTAAACCTAAGTTTTTGCCTTGAAGTGACCGGCCTAGAATAGCCCCTACCTTTATCCTACCAAAGTATTGTAAGAGGCGAGAGAGATAAAATATTATACGTCTCAGATTTTGCACGCAGCCGATCGATGGCGGAATAACCATCGCAGAGCTGCGTAGCTAAATGGAACAGGTCAATGTCAGAGAGCAGCGCCACCAATGCGATTATATACGCCCTGCAATCACCAACCCGCGTGCCTAGCATAGCGATTATAGGCAATAAACTTTATGACAAACTATCACAAACAGTCCCTAGTTCCCGGCACCCCTGCTATTGCTGAGCATAGTGGCGGTACGGGGTGTGATGAATCCTCGAGTTACGGCTGGCCTCCAAACCCACCTGACCTTGGCGACGTACAATAGACACATGCTTCGTCTAGATGAACACCTCGCTCAGCTAGAGGAAAAACTCGGAAGGATAAAGTGGCACATGTTTTGATTATGCGAAGTCCAAAGGAAAGGGTAACCCGTAACACCGTAACCCTTAAATCTGGCCACCTCTTGTATGTTCGTGTAGTTGTGGTATCCCAGGGTGGTGTAGAGTTTCTCATGAATAGAGTCAGAGTCATGACTGACAACTTGTAGAAATCTCCAATGTGCCTGGCAGTGTTACGTACCTGATAATTAAACTAATCAAGAGATATAGTCTAAAGGTCGTACAGGTTTATGTATCGACCTAGACATACACGGATTCACGAGGTAGAATCAAAGGTAGGCAAACTGTTATCAACTTCTTGAAAAGGAAGGTCTTTCCTTAATGAAATCTTTCTTCAAGAAACAGCCTCAAGAAGAGTGAACATGGCAGAGCCTTGATACAATGATAAAAAATAAATCTTCATTATAACAAACATTATAAGAAACAAGTACAACAAGATCTCCAATGCTACCATACGCATCTTATTGAAACCACTATTGAGCGAAACCGGGGGCCGAAAGTGTTCGTCGAACAATTGAGAAGAAGCCACCTGACAAAGTTGACCACATCCAGTGGAGCAGTCGTTGTTTCGAGAGCCAAGGTTATTTTGGAGATTGAAAATTTCTTATGCCTGCTGTATAGATCGCATGTGACTGTCCCATTCGGAAGAGATAGATTCTAGAGACACATTGACGCATCACTTCATTGAAGACTAGACACATAGACATACAGAAATAATCGTAGATGAGATCGGGATTGCACTTGGACAGCTTAAAGATGGAAAGCCCCCGGGGAAGGCGGAATTACTAGGAAACTTTTTAAAACAGGAGGCAAACCGGTACTGATGGCGCTAACAATCTATTTAATTATGACCTCTTCGCTTGGAGAACTCCTCAGGCGTGGAGAAGTCCTGTCGTACTATTCTTCAAAAAAGTAGACAAGACCCGTATTGAAGAACTATCGACCAATTTTGCTTCTCAGCTACGTTTACAAGCTTTGTCAAGGATCATTACGTATCGCATTGTTCGAAGACTCGAGAAATTTCAACCACTAGAGCCGGCCGGTTTCGGGGAGGATATGTTTTCATAGATCACATTTAAAGAGTGCAGCAGATTATTCAGAAGACTGGAGAATACAATCAGCCCCTGTGTCTGGCATTCGTGAAGTATGAGAAGGTCTTTGCCTCTTTTGAGTCCTGGCCAGTTCTAGATTTTCTGTAGCGATGCCTAGTTGATTGAAAATATATCTTAGTGTTGAGATGTTTGTACGATTCCGCCTCAATGACCGTCCAGGTACAGAATCAATAGTCTAAACCTATCCTCCTGTGTAGAGGTGAGACAAGAGGACGTCACTACCCCCAAATTATTCACCAGAGCCCTAGAGGATATGTTTAAGACACTGGGCTGAAATGGATGAGGCATAAATATAAACGACGAGCACATCTCATACTTAAAATTTCCAGACGATATCGTTAACGTGGCCGAAACGCTACAGGATCTACAATACATGCTGAGTAATTTAGTTGATTCTTTTGACAGCATCGGTCTCCCGATGAACTTGAATAAAACGAAGATCATGTTCAATGAATATTTAACACCGGAGCTGATATCAGTCCACGGGAATATCCCCGAAGTTGTTCAAGAATACATGTACCTTGGCCAATCTGTACAATTGGGTAAAAATAACCTCGAAAGAAAAATCCATAGAAGAATAGAGCTGGGCTAGGCCACGTACAGGAAATTACATAGTCTTCTTATCGCACATTCAGCAACGTCTGAATACAAAAGTTTACAATCAATGTATTCTACCCGTCATACCATACTGTGCTGAAACGTTGACACTTACGGTACGGCTGGTGCACAAATTAAAAGTCGCTCAGTGGGCTATGAAGAGTGCTATTCTCAGAGTTTCTCTGAAGGATCATATTTGTAAAGAAGTGATCCGGCAGAGTACTAAAGTCGTCGACATAGCTCACCGGATAAGCAAGCTGAAATGGCATTGGGCTGGTCATATTATTCGAGAGTGGAGACCGCAGATCGGCAAGTGTTGTGTAGGACGCCCTCGAACTAGGTGGAGCAACGATCTACGCAGGGTAGCTGGCAAAAACTGGAACAAGGTGGCTGAAGATCGTGCTCAGTGGCGTGAACTTGGAGAGGCTTATGTCCACCAGTGGACTGATTTAGGCTGATGATGGTTATGAAATCTGATTAACTTGTCTAATGTTTATATCATTATATTCTTCATAATCAGAAAAGCAGTACTTTTTAACTTCAAATACTCTCTTTGATCCTTGCTATAGATAGCCATCGCCGCTGCATTAACCTCCCTAACGCCTCCACACACTTCCGATGTCACAGGCTTATCTAGCTACCCTTGAACAAGATTTATATGTCTATCAATCCCGCGTAAAAGTGTAGTTGTTCTTTACTTTTATTGTGCCCAGTGGGTTTGATCTATCTTCGAGATTTGGATTATGATTTACTTCAAACGTTTTTGGGAACCAGAATAAAATAAAACAAAAACGCTGTATCCATAGAAACATACAAACAACTATTGAACACGCCTCAATGAATGGAAGCAGAAAATATATGTACAACTGGTACTATTATAAACAACTTTATCTCGTGACTTGATACCAACTGACAAAAGAGTTTTCAAGTGTGATGTATTCAAATAATACTGATTTGTAGTTCCAAAAAAAAATCTTGAATATTATGAAATTTTATGATTTAGAACAAGGACAATAAAAAATACAAATTAAAAACATTTACTACGTATTTTTTGTATACGTTAACAATTTACTTAATGGGTTTAAGTCTCTGAAAACCAATCATATTACTAACCACAATACATTTACACTACTGTTCAGTGGCATAAAACAGTTGCTGCACTGGTACACATTACGAGTAGGTATATAGTAGGTAGGTGCATAACAAGACGTCACCAATAAAAGACTTACAACCGATAAGATTTACAACATATACTTCATACCGTTTATTACGCCGATATTGCGAACAATAAACGCTATAAATGCAATAGTAACCCATTACAATACAATAATATATACTTAATTATATTTCACAAATACTTTTAGTTACATGTAATAACCATTAAAAGAGATCAAACTTATTTTTGGTTTATTCAGGCAAACAAGCGCAAATTATTGTTTTGTTTGATATACTATGCCCAATCAAAGAACTTGTTTCAAAGTTTTCCTGGTTATCAACAAGTACACAAAGTTTCACGATGTCATTGAAATTCTTACTCAGTTTACACTACAAGAACCTATGATTATTTTATGATTAATTATAAAATTATTGATATTATACCTGCGAAAGTGATTAATCTATTTACCTTACGTAACCTACACATTTTTTTTTGTTTTAGCTTTACAGACTAATTACGTAATGTTAACCGGCTTCCCTTGGAAATACACCAAAACAGTTTCCTTTGTTACACGTAAATGATTCATTGGTTTTTGACTGAACTTCGATCTATATAAAATTATATAAAATTCTATTAATCCATTATTAAGCTGTTGCCCTCACTGGTGTTTTATAACTATGATATCTTGTGGCTAGTTTTCCTTTACTATGTTTTTTTTTACATTTAAAAAGCTTTATTTATATCTTCAATTAACAATGGTAAATTTAATCATCGTGTAATTGTTGAATGTATATTTCTGATTAACTCTAATTTTAGCAATCTTCAGAGGTAATCGTTTTTCTTAAGATTATTAGGAAAAACTATATTGAATATTTTATTACGTGTAACTTATATTTAAAAATGAAATATTTACTTTATACAAATAAAAAATGGCAATTACAAATACAATATAAATACTTACCAGCTTGTATTCCGTTTTTAAATGTTCGATAGAAAAAAAACTAATATAATACCGTAATGCAATACAAATAAGACTTGTGTTCTTTTTTATTAGGACAAGAATTATAAAAAAATAAGTTTAAAAAAAAATCCTTAAATTATGTTATTCCACAAATCGCGTCATAAAATATAAGTTGGTATTTTTATAAGTTTAAATTTATTTATATAAATTTATTTTTAATTAATTAAATATTTGCAAGCATCGAATTACCTGCAATTCTTCATTATATCTAGACCGTGTCGATCCCGGCGCGTGAGGTCGTTCTAAGAGCAACAATTCAGTAAGTACTATTACACCGAAAACCGCAAAGAACATTATGAAGATAAAGAAGCTAATGTTGGCGCGCTCTTTAGCGCGGGAAGGTGCCGCGCGCGCGCGCCAACGCATGATGCCGGCACTGCACTAGCATGAATGAGCATCAAGAAGAGCACAACACTACTAAAAACGCTTTTCGGTCACCAGGGCCGCGACATCCCCTCGCGCTAACAACGCATCACAACACAAGACCTTCCCACAGTTCCGCACAATAGAGTGACAGCAGTCAAGACGATTAGACAAAGTTAGTCAACGATTCGGGTTGCAAGCGCAAATGTTATAAATCTACAATGTTATTCTTACATAAACTGAGAACGTGCAGTTATCTATAATGAAAGGGTTACTGTTCCCTATTTAATTTATTACGCAAATATATCTGTTTGGTAAAAGTAAATAATTTTAAGTATTAAAGAAATTAATTATCACTTTTGTCAAATTAATGAAATTGTTAAGCAATTTTATTTAATAATTTCTTATTTATTTAACAAAACATTTGGTTAGTCTATAACATTTCTAACTCTTTTTGACTGCCTTTGTGGTGTAGTGGTTTACCGCTTTGCCTTGTTACACGGAGGCCCTATGTTACTATCATCAATGTCTTTACAGCTATAGTCTTGCAGTCAAATATGTGAAAGCCTGAGTACTCTGGGTGAGCACGCTTCACTATTCGGCCTAACTATCACTTAACATCATGTGAATTTCAGATAAAGTATTAACATATTTCCAATAAAAAAAAAATTACCTATTTCTATCGCAAACGAGGAGTAATTGAAACTTAAATCCAAATTTCAACAATTTTTTGAAATTATAATACATATTTAGTACAAATTTTCGAAATCTAGTAACACAAATACATGATGATAAAACGCATGCGCGCCGCCCGCCCCTCGTTCAATGACTCGTTCTGTTGACAACGATTACAGACAACGCAAAGCTTTCCATGAGCTTCGCCCCTACTAAAAAATAAATAATGACTATTATTGTATTGTACCGAATACAAATATAAAATGCTACCTACCCTTGCCGCTAAAAATTACGAGGTTTGGTAAAAATTACAAGCAACTCACATTTGTTATTTAAATTTCTATTTTACTTTATATGACGATAAATGTAAATATATTAAAATTAAATTAAAAAAAGAGTCAATTTCAGGCCATTTTTGTCCAGAAGGAACTACAACTACCGGGAAAATATTTTATGATAATCTCTGTCCATTATAATATATTGGAAAGAATTAAACCAAGTATATTTTACTTATATTTAAAAGTATTCACAATGACTTACAAAAATATATGTTTATTAAAAGAATTTTATAGAAACGCCTGATTCCAATGTCAGATTAGAACATTCTTCAAAACCATGTTAAAATACATACTCATTCTCAATATTCGAGACCCAAAATGTAATATAGGTCACGGAAACTGCCAAATGTTTATAACGCAGGATGAAATTAGTCTAGAGGTCTGTGTAAAGCAGAGGGTGCCTTGCGGCTATTGACGATGATAACAACACAGTAATTAAATGAAGTGTACATAAGAACAATTTATAATGCGGAATCATCTCTTCAAAATATTAAATACAGGTTTATATACTGAGAACTCGAAACTTACATGAAACGTTTTTTTTTTTTCATTTTATTAACTTTGCTATTATATGTAGATAACTATGAAAAATCATATTTATCAAATAAAATACTTCCAGTTTTCCGTTTTCCTTTTAGATATCTAGAGTATGCTGGTTACTTCGACCTTATAAGCTTACTTTTAGCAAATTTATTTATAGCTTTTATCAATATCTTTTAAATTTCTTATTTTTATGTAAATTTAAATTTCTGTAAGAATGATTTTACTTAGCTCACTCAGATAGTATTAAAATGTTAGAAAGTATGTGGGACAGTTGCTAAATACAATACTTCGTTACCCTATTTTCATTATCGGTTCGTTTAAATCATTACGCTAACCCCTACCAACACCAAAGAAACCTCACCATTCAAACAGCTATACAATATTTAATTTCAATTATTTTTAAAATAAAATTGCACCGATTTAAATACAATATATTAGGTTTTTCGATAATTAATGTCGTTTTTCTTATAGATGTTCCGAACAGCATATATCATGTAGTAGTGATTGTGTGGCTTACATTATTATATGTTGTTTTAAAAATTAGACTTTAGACTACCTTCTGTCAAAAATTGAAAGTCATTAGTAAAAAACAAGACGGTTAAAAATTTATTTGAAATGAAAAATCAAAGAGAGCATTACCGGCATATTTCGATGTTTTACTTCCAAAATGTCCAAAAATGCGGTGCAAACTTGAAAAAAAGTGATATGTGAAGTTTATGGAGAGGACTGCCTTACTGAACGCCAGTGTCAGCGTTGGTTTGCTCGCTTTCGCTCTGGAAATTTTAATGTACAAGATGCACCACATACTAGTCGCCCAACCACTACTGATGATGACAAAATAAAGGCGTTTATCAAAACTAACCGACGTATGAAAACTCTATAAATAACTGAGAAGCTTAGTTACGTAAATAAATTGGATGTTTGGGTTCCTCGCGAATTAAAAGAAATCCATCTCATTAAACGCATTAACATATGCGACTCCTTGCTGAGACATTACCGATTTTTAAAAATAATCATAACGGGTGATGAAAAATGGATTGCTTACGATAACGTAGCCAGAAAACGATCATGGACATCAATCATCATCAAAGGAGATTATGCTCTCTGTGTGATTCCAAAATATAGTCTACTTTGCGATGTTTCCAAAAAATCGAACTATTTATTCGAATGTCAACTGTGGGAAACGATCGAAATTTGATGAAGCAATCAAGAAAACCGCCCAGAACTGGCCATTAGCAAATGCGTGATGTTCCATCATAGTAACGCCAGACCCCGCACCTATTTGATAACCCGACAAAAATTAACAGAGCTCAATTAAGAAGTAATGTCACGTCCACCCTACACTGACAGCACCATCAGATAACCATTTGAATGGTAAAACTTTCAATTCCGATCAAGCTGTTAAAAATGAGTTGAACAAGTTCTTCGCTTCTAAAAAGCAAGGCATGTTCACATGTAAGATTCTTTAACTTACCGATTGATGGCAAAAGGTCTTCCAACAGAATGGACAATATATCATTGATTAATGTTTGTTGTTAACATAAATAAATTCAGTTTGAATACAAATATGAAATATAAAACGTCATTAATTGTCGAACAAAATAAGTATGTATGATACGTATTTTGTTACTTCTAGAGCAGTGTTTACCAAGGTGGGGCGTGGGCCCCACAAGGGTGCAATTCTGTCATTTAGGAATAGGGGGTTGTAATCAGCACCTTTAAAAAATAGTTGGTTAATTCCTTGCATTTCTTGTTTTTTTTTTTTTTGGGCCGTATATGATAAATTTGCATGGGTCGAGGTGGACAGAAAAAATTTTTACTCAAAAGGTCGACATAGGAACAATAGGTTAGGAAACATCGTTTTAGAGCTTTTAATTTTTCCATGATTGGTTAATTAAATAAATATAGTTAAATTTTATTTAAAAAGTTATATAACAAATGTGGATTACGCCGACCCCTTACATTGTAAAATATAGATTTACTAAACGTTTACTAATAGTATTGATGAAATTTTTCTTTTACCTTTTACTGCTTAGCAAGCATTTAATATCAAGCCAATATTATTTAGTTTTATTGTTATCGTACTGATCTCAGCTTTTCGTAATAATTTTAATTGAGTGTCCCTTCATCATATAATCATACACTGCGATTCACATAACAAATTTAAACGTTATTTTCTTACATAAAATAGAAAACGGCCATGAACGCGTCCTTTACACGATGTATTTTAGTAGTCATTTCTGACGTCCTATTTAATATCTATGCTAACTAAATAGCATAATTATTTTGCAATACATATTTAAAAAAAAAACTATTGTACTTGTTACACCGAAACATGATATGTCGTTATTTTTGCTTGTCCCAATAATTTATCAATTTCGCCAACTACTTCCTTCAATTACAATAAAAACATTTTTAATTACATTGACTACCTCCCGAGCATGATTCCTTCTGATTATAGATGATATAGTGGAGAAGTAATTTACAATAATGAAACGTATTAACCCAAAATAAATCTATTCATAATTTTCTTACCCACAGGCCATAACAGAAACTCTAATGGCTACTCGTCTACAGATTATAACGATCCTTTGCATTTTATGAAAGTCTTTTACGAAGAACTAAGCGAAACGTTTTATTTTATTGCGTGAAATATCGATAACAAAAGGATGCCTGTCTAAATTATAGTGACATAAAATAATACAACTCCTGGACACATTTCCTACACTCTGTAACGCATTCGGTAGAGCACCGAAAAATATATCAAGCAATTTCTGGGCGTATTTACAAAATTGCTTTTGGTACTAGACTTGTATTTACAGCTTGCATTAAAAATAGTAGAAAATTTATTGCCACAATTTTCAACACTATTTTATATAATAATATTGTTCCTGTTTACTTAAAATCTCAATGTTTATAAATATATTACATAATATAGTAATATATGTAATATAATAGTAAGCCTTTTTTAAAATGGCTCTTTAAGGAATGATAATCTTTTCTTTAAATGCCAGCTTCAAATAATAGAAAACGCTTCATGAAGCAGTCTTGATTATTTCAATGTTATTTCTGATTAATTTACTTGAACTAACAAACGTAAAGAATATAGGTCACTGTATAAGTAGGTTAACAGTGTCTACTATATGATAACGTCGGAAATAAGTTAGTGTTGTAGTCATAAAAATTAAAAAACTATTGTTATTAAAAAATCGGAAATTCATTTTTTTTTATTGTTAAAGTGACAACTTTAATAATTATTATAACTATTTTGATAGAAAACTCTTCGTGTTTATTAAATTAAGTTCTATTAAGTACTATAGTTTCATGAGGTGGTTAGTCTGACATTAAATGCTTGTAATCTATGGACGGTGGATTGTAACGATTTTGACAAATACAATTTCATTAATTAGAATTCCTGAAACACCTTTTGCTATTGGTTTTAATTACGCTTGAAGCTACAGAATATTTAAACATCCCTTCCACGACTCAAACAATCATACTAAACTGCTACTAGCAATCGATAGCGTAATGAATTGGTAAGCTTTTTGGAGCTTTTGTGTGTTGGTGGAAATTTATTTAATAATTTAATTATTTTGAATAAAAAAATAATATTTGTTTGTTCCAACATTTTTGCAATGATACAGAACAAAATTATCCTTTTATTTCGTTTCTTTAAAAAATAATAATGATAATCTTAAGGTATTATTTATTTTTCAGCCACAAAAATGTCGTCATATGAGAAATTGAAGCTTCTGATTTGGAAAAACTTTTTATTACAACGACGACACAAATGGCAAACTGTTTTTGAAATAGCATCTCCTGTGATATTTTCATTGTTTTTAATATTAATAAGATGTCTTGTTGATCCCATTTCGAAACCAGATGTTGTGTATCAACCCTTTCTCCCTACATACTTTAATATAAGCGGAAAAGTGTTGTAAGTACTTATTTCAGTAGAAATGTCTCGTAATAATATTAAATATTGTGTAAGTTTCTGTTCTTTAACATTTTAAAACCTATTATTTTATTGTTTATTTTAAGAGGAAATCTAACCACAGCTAAAAGAGAAGGTACTTTAGCATTCTCACCTGAAAATCCACTTACTAGAAAAGTAACAGAAGATGCAATGGCTATGGTTGCTCTTGATAATCTTAATGGCATATTGGCCCTTCTTTTTGACACAAAAATGCTGCCACAGCCAAAGGGTTTTATTAATTCTAAGGATTTAGATAAAGCACTTACACAACCTAATATTATGAATCAGATATTGGTTGGCATTCAGTTTGATGATAAGATGGCAAGTAAGTACTGCTTTTCGTTTTTTTAAATACCTTAGTGAGTGTCATTAGAATATAGTTTCTCTGCAGTTGCATGTATACATTCTTTAAGAAATATGCATAATAGAAAAAAGTTTAAAGTAATAAATGTGTGTATCATTTTAAATTATAGCAATTTTTGTGTGTACAATTTTTTTTATTACTCTTAGATGCAACAAGTTGGCCAGATGATATTGCAGTTACACTAAGATTTCCTGCAGTAATGAGAACTCCTATGGTAGAACATCCAATACGAGCTAGCTGGAGGACTAATTTATTATTTCCACTATTTCCTCGCCCGGGCCCAAGAGATCCTGATGATTTATATGGAGGAAAAACACCTGGTATTTAGAACTAATGATTAACACATATTGAACATTAAATGTAATCATGACATTGTATAAAAATTCTTAACAAAAATTTGATGTAAATGTATTGTAAAATATGTTTAAGGTTATTCACCTGAAATGTTCTTAGCTGTCCAACATGCTGTATCGCAAGAAATAATAAAGCAAAAAACAGGAAAATCTATTAATACTAAAGTGTACCTTCAACGTTTACCTCAGATAGCATATAGAGAAGATGATTTACTAATAGCACTGGAAAGATTTATATCTATGATAATAATGCTTTGTTTTGCTTACACTTTTGTTAATACTGTAAGGGTTGTGACAGCAGAAAAGGAATTACAATTGAAGGCAAGTTTTATTTTTCAGTTTTTATTGGTAATTATTTGTGTTACCATTGTTTTTGTTATTTACATGCTGTTATTAAAAATGATGTTTAAATAATGAATTATTTTTCATTGCAGGAAACAATGACGGTTATGGGTCTCCCATCGTGGTTACATTGGGTTGCATGGTTCATTAAACAATTTTCATTTCTTTTTATATCGGTCATACTTATGGTTATATTATTTAAGGTAAACCTTTTTAATGCTAGTATCTCTTTATGAATAACATTAAAATAATGCCCAGTATACTATGTAAATCTATTACAAAAAATGTAGAATATCAAAAGTAAACTGTATCTAATTATTTTATTTTCAGACTCCATTCAACTCCACTGTGACTGGAGACAGATATTCTGTTTTAACATTTACACCATGGTCAGTGTTATTATTTTTTATGGTGTTATTTGTTATAGCCTCCTTGGCTTTCTGTTTTATGGTCAGTGTATTCTTTTCAAGAGGTTGGTAAACCAAATATATTTTTTAATATTTTTAACTTTTTTATGAAATTTATTCACACATTTCCTTAATTCTCACCAATAATAGTTACCAATTACCAAAACTTTTTTCTTTAAAATTTTTTTCTTTGTCTAGTTCGAATATTATGCTATGATTTACACTTTATATTAATTATTGAATAACTAATTGTATTAATACCAAATACTACATATTAAAGAAGAAACAGTATAATATTCTTTTGATTACACATGATACATAATAACTCCAAATACTTTTTGTTCATATCACTGCATAACAGGAAAACAGCTGTTGTAAATTATAATCAAACACAATGAGTTACTAAAACATGATGAATAATAAGTTTTCATTGAGAGGCAAATAGATAGTTTCACAGCATGTTCATAAGAGCTCTTTTTGCATAATGTATTTTTGTCTGATTAAGTATCAATGTTTCCACACAACTGTCATTACACAATAGCTAATTGATTTCAATTAGTTGTACAGAGAATTGTACTGTATATATTTTAATCAAGGGTGCGTTCTTGTTTATAGCAAATACCGCCGCATCTTTTATGGGCCTAGCGTGGTTTTCTACTTACTCTGTTTTCATGCTTACTCAAGTTTTGTATGAGGATATTAGTTTATCTACTAAATTATTCTTGAGTTTAATATCAAATACAGCCATGGGGTATGCATTTCAAATGATTATAATATGTGAGGGTACTTCAAAAGGTAATTTTTTTTTGTTATAATATGCTATGTATATTATAAATGTCAATAACTTTGGGTTATTGTGTAAATCGATGGTCGCATGGTTGATTCATACCTTTAATTTTTAAACTATCTGTTTATACAAGAACAAGTAAATGGCTTGGTTATGTAGTAAGCTGGGGATTTTTATATTTTAGAAATATTGTATCACCACTAGCATTTTCTATACTGAGCAACTTTTTTACACAGGTCTACAGTGGAATGAATTTTTTACCTCAATATCTTACCATGATCAATTTCAACCGGGTCATGTTGTTCTTATGTTAATATTGGACACAATATTATACATGCTGATTGCAATGTACGTTGAGAAAATAAGACCTGGTTTGTATGGAGTACCCTTACCATGGTATTTCCCTATCACCAAAAGTTATTGGTATCCTGATAGGAAGAAAAGTGCAAGTAAGTATTTTATTAATTATTTCTTATGTCGCAAAGTGAATATTTATTTGTTTGAAAATTGTTAACCAGGTGATTAGTTGCAACATTGCAATGGAATATAATAATTTTCCAAACTGCTTATTCATTTTACTTTGTTGTACTTACATGCTGCAATGCCATCTCATAGCAAATTTAAACAAGTGGGTAAAATTTTACAATGGGTACATGTACTACTTTTCAGGGATAACGCAGAGGGAAGGCATTGATAAAGAATATAATGATGCACTTTTGCAAGTAATTCATGATGAGGAACCAAAAGGTGTTCCAATGGGAATCTGTATAGAGGTAAGATATATTTGTTTATTAAGACTTAATCCTTCGTTTTATTTTAAGACTAATTAATTGTTTATTAGATGTCAGTTTATAGTTTAGTAGATTTTAAATTTAATTTCTGTTTTATTGCGTTACAGAATCTTACCAAAGTATATAAAGGTCGCAAAAAGGTTGTGGATAATTTGAATCTCAGAATGTACGAAAATGAAATAACAGTATTATTAGGTCACAATGGTGCGGGTAAAACTACGACAATATCCATGCTTACAGGTATTGTAGTCTGCCTCCTTTTTACATTTATATTAAACTTGTTCGATGCTGTGATCATTTGGTTATAACTGTTATTATTAAATCATGTATCATGTACTATTCAACCCTTTGTACCTGAGGGCTTTGGAGTGGAGACATCGGTTTTGAAGACAAATTTGAAATGGCTCCGCTTTGAAGACCTTTATTTCACAAGATTAAAAACTAACTATGAGTTAACTTTATAAAAAATAGTAAAGGATTAATATAGTTAAACTTTGCACTTGAAAGACGACTCATTTTGTAACCAAAATTAATTCACGAAAGAGGCCTCGACCGCAAAGGGTTAATTAATTAATAAGGTCTAAGGTAACTCGTGGTATTGACCTCATCAGGTATGGTGCCACCCACGTCGGGATCGGCCACAATAAACGGATACAATATTGCAACGGAAACAGAGCTAGCTCGCAGCTCACTTGGCATTTGTCCACAACACAATGTCCTCTTCCCTGATCTCACTGTCGCCGAACACATTATTTTTTATTCGAGATTAAAAGGAGTGTCAAAATCTAAACTTGAGAACGAAGTCAATCATTTCGTTAAGCTACTCGAATTAGAGGAAAAGGTATGCTTTAAAATATGACATTATCAAGTAGCCACATATCACCGGTGTTTTTAAATCACCATAAAATTCTAAAATTACTTTACTAAACGATTATTTTAGTTTATTATTTTTTCATCCCTTCATATCTATAAATAGTCACACATATTACTTTGTTATTTCATTGACCACATCGTGTTATTACTATAAAATTGCAATGCGATTTGGAAAATGTTAAATCATTAACGACATAAAACTGAATGTGGTGGTTCGTGAAAAAAGGCGATATGTTATTTTTCACGTCTTATGACATATAAATTGCGAAAATTGTTTCCTGATTTTTTTAACTGAGCATGTGTAAACATCGTATGTTTTAGTAACATTATTTTTAAAATGTTGGCATTTGGAGTTTTTTAAGAAGTATTTATATTAAATAATTCGTGTCATATAAAGTTTAATATTTTTTTCTCGCTATTATACAGAGAAATATATTATCTAAGAAACTATCAGGTGGTCAAAAGCGGCGATTATCAGTTGGCGCTGCTATGTGTGGGTCTTCAAGAGTTGTATTACTTGATGAACCGACCTCTGGCCTGGATCCAGCTGCAAGGCGTTCGTTGTGGGATTTGCTACAAAAAGAAAAGAAAGGTATTGTTGTCCATAATTTTTAATCATTATAAACATTCTAAGTATAACAGAATACTGATAAGTTTTCACTAAACCGTCTTAACCGATTCAAGACGTCGAGTTTTACGAACAGTCTCTTAAAACGATTTATTTTTACTTTATTTCAAACTTGTTTACTTCATAATTACAAAAAAGATAATAAATTATTATAAATACCTCTTAATTATTATTAGGAGAAAATCTATATAAAAAAATCTCAGAACCTTGGATACACACGGTGTGCAACCAGCTTAAAATATAAGTAAAAATGAAAGCGTAGTACTAGATCATTTAATAATCAGCGATATTAATTTATATTGTCTTTCTTTGTGTTATACAGGTAGAACAATGATTCTAACAACACACTTTATGGACGAGGCTGACGTGTTGGGCGACCGAATTGCTATCATGTCAAGTGGACGTTTGCAATGCATCGGAACTCCGTACTTCCTTAAGAAGCATTACGGTCTAGGCTACAAGTTAACTATAGTCAAGGAAGATAACTGCGATGTTGAAAATGTTACTGCCTTCTTCAAAAGTTATGTACCGGATATAAAGGAAAACACTAATATAGGTTTGTTATTTTACCATTTCCATAAACAATTTACATAAGCAGTAATGAGCAAATTCTCGTGTTTATATTGGGATTATATAAGATCGTTTAATAATTTTATTATTATGACGGATCATTTCATTGAGTACCAGGTGTTAAAAATAATTACTTCTTAATTTTATTCGTGTCCAGACTTGCCAATCTGTCTAACTATTATTAGGCTTTTTATTTTTGAAACGTGACAAATCGTACGGCTAGAGAATATGGCCCTACAACATATTATTAATAGTAAAACCAAAATCCAATTTGTTCACCTTTTTTATATAAATATATTACAGGCTCTGAGTTGACATACATATTGCCCAATGAGCAGGTTAGTAAATTTCCCGACATGCTGAGGGAATTTGAAGACAAACGGGGATCGATGCATGTCTCTAGCTATGGCCTGTCAGTAGCAAGCCTTGAGGAAGTTTTCATGAAGTAAGTCCCTAAGTTTTTCTGTTCATTAATGTTCTGTTTTAAATTATTTAAATCAAAAAAGTACATGGTTTGTTAAAAAAAACCTTTAGCTGCGTAAAGGCTTTTGTTTATAAACGCTTTGGAAAAGTCGATGTTCGGATACGAAGACGTCGTGTACATACGTATTCACATTTATGTACTTTTAATATATATATTGCAAATATTTCAACAACATTTATTGTAAGGAAAGTAGACAATGATTTGTGGCTGTGAAGGACGCATGTATATGCACTTCGCAATTTATCTGATATCTGATATTTGTAAAATTTGAAGCACCATCAAAC
>DWQX01001227.1:0-30023 GCA_018245475.1 Pharmacophagus antenor | reverse complement strand
GGTCAGCGTCAGTTGTCTATTAGAGACATATATATATATATATATATAAACACAATACGAAAGCAAATTTAACAGCGTGTCTAGAAGATTTCATTTGGGATTATTGCCAAAAATAAGGTTAAATTATTTCTTGATCATTGAGTTTTTCTAATGAATCAAGTCTCAACCAATACTATTATTACGGTGATCACTTTTTATCAGGTGAACCGCAAGCTCGTTTGCTTACTTTGCCTTTAAAAAATTTTTTCGGTAACTGATGACCAATTTTAACCTTTTTTTTTATTTTAAAACAAAAATACGTTACCGGTATTTCAGATCTGCGGGCCTTGAGTCCGTAGTAGCAGTGGTGGTCTAAAAGACTATCAGCAACTAACATCACCACAGCCAATATTATAAATTAGGGAGGCACACTTCTTCTGATATTGTTCGAGTTTCTGCTCTCAAAAGAGAAGGAAACATTATTTACATAAAATGGAAGTTTAGATATTGGAACAGACCATTACACGGGGAAAATATACTTTCATCGCCGACTAGCGTCGCTCGTAAACAATTTTTTTTTAAATAAAGTTTTATATTTAACTAATCAGCAAGGTACATCATTAGATCATGATATGTGATAAGTGAGTCAAATTCTGTGCGTTTATCAGTGGGTAGTATCCCACGCGGCCGATTCAATATCTGGTGGATAAATCTGAAATTTCGAAAACGAAATGTCACTAACGGATGTAACAATCGTGGAAATTGAAACGCTTGCTCGTAAAACTTGATTTATGTCTCGTTTATAGAGCTATGGTAAAATACTAGATTTTAAATATACATTATGTATATTAATTTTTAATAGTTTGCAACAGCTTAACACTTCTTTACATAATGTTAAGTGACAATGTGGCCGTAGATGGTAAAGCGTGTTCGCCCAGAATACTGGCTCTCACGTGTATGACTACCGGAATATAGCAATCCTGTTAAGGAGGCAGATTGACATTGAGGGTGGTAGTTAGCCAGGTGGGTTCAAAAACCCTGCCACCATCCAGACTCCATAACACCTGGAGCTCGGGATCGAACCCAGGGCCTCTGCGTTACAAGACAAGCAACTAAACTACTGCGCGACAGAGGCAATCGAAAAAATAATATTACCTAAATCCTTTTTTTAAATCATTTAACTAACAGCTGTTGCAAATGTATGCTTCGGTTAATTTTTTAATTCTGCTTAATCGTTGTTGATGGACACATTGAAGCTTTTGTACAGCTAATCTAACTGTAATCTAAAGCCTGGTATCTTACGCTCCTCTTTTTATTAACTGGTAATTTAGTTATGAAACTCAGGTTAATTATCGGCCTGTAAATTACGTCGCCGGTCTTGTTTACGGTAATTGACAAGTTGAGGGCCGATTACGGCAAGTCGTTTAACAGAGAATATGAACTTAATTAATACGTTATTTCCTGTTTTATGGATACCTTTAAAAGTTGCATAGATGCACAAATTAAAATTTTTATATTTTTATATTGAACTACAATGTACCTATCAAGAGTCGGAAGGCGCACATTTCTCAAAGGCGATCGATACTACTTCCGACTTGAAATCTATATATTAATTATAAATTTAAGTTCTATAAATGTAAGGAAAACGGGAAATAAATTATTGGATATTAAAGTAGAAATTATATTTTAATTGAGTGATGGAGTTTTGCAGTCACGCATGGATGAATAATTCACAGAAATTTTGCAATAACTCGATCTACTAACATTATATTTACAAATATGTATAAGCTATTGTCATTAATAGTAGGTTTATGGGAGGCCTTATTTTGACTATACTTCATTAGTTAAAAAGGGCCTGTTTAGTTACATGTTTACTAAATTTAAATTGTTTTTCGTCGTTTCTTGGCGACATTACTGCATATTTTTATAATAATGATAATTTGGTGAATAATATGAATTATAATAATTCATTTATTCACCAAATTATCACGGCATCGAAAAATAAACCATGAAAAAATTACCATAAACCTCAGCTTAAGTACAAACCATTGAATTAAGTAAATAGCGCGACACTTATTGATAATTTTTTTTTCCAGGATGAAAGAGAGGGCGCGGGGCGCCACGAAGGCGTCATGCTGCCCAATTCAATGGAGGTGAGGTTTCATTGTAAAATTTATTTCCCAGTATTAAGTATATGTATTTTTTAATAGGCTAACTCTTGGCCATAACTTCACATGATGTTATGTGACAATGAAGCCGTAGACAGTAAAGCGACCTCACACAATACGCAGGATTTTACATACATGATTGCTGGAACAAAATAACTCTGTTATGGCGGAACATTTATATTGAGGATGATATGACTGCTTGCTAGTCGGATACGAAAAAACCCTAAGGCTATGACTTCATTATTCACGTAGCCCTGATTATGAACTCCAGGACTTCAGCGTTACAAATGAAACGATAAACCACTGCATTACGAACGCAGCCGAGATTTTATATTTTCTATAAGTAAATAATGGGTTATAATAGATATAATAAGTATTGAGAACCTAACGCAATAGAAGCTGCCGATTCAAACACTACAGTTCTTTTCTACGACAATAAGTTATTTAAAACCTCAATGTAAGAAAAAGCTACAGCTAAGTAGAAAAGATGCAATAAAATAAGAATATTTCTTGTGCACTATTCATGCATTAAACTAAAAATAAATAACATCGTAAATATAATATAATAATCATCAACTTACACAAACTCCATCGTAGCTATTTATTAATTCTTAAAATATTTTATATATAAAAATCCTTTCTCTAATAGAATTCCACTCATAGAATTAAGTGA
Organism: Pharmacophagus antenor; assembly: GCA_018245475.1. Taxonomy (NCBI): domain Eukaryota; kingdom Metazoa; phylum Arthropoda; class Insecta; order Lepidoptera; family Papilionidae; genus Pharmacophagus; species Pharmacophagus antenor. Next base: position 27,203 of record DWQX01001227.1, on the reverse strand, counting down.
AAGAATAACTGCTTTTATATAAATTATTAAACTTTTAACTATCCAAGTATCCAACCTTACCATCTCTAATCAGATAGTGAGAAATCAATAGATCAATTAAATGATAGGGATCTATGCGCGGGAGTCGATGCCATATTCAAATCGCACGTCAAATTAGACCCTTCGGATTTCAACGCTCTCGATATTCGGTTTCAGAACACCACAATAGTTTCGCAACGTCTTGCTGCCAGTGCTTCGTTAGTCTGATTTGATGATATGCCGTTAAACTGGCCTCTTGCATCAACTAGAAGACCATATTAAGTTTTTACAACTATTGCTCAGTTCGCATGTGATATAATTTGCTTTGGTAACGCGAAAGCGCGTTCTGTGAGTGTAAATAAACATTTGTTATGAACGGTTGTTATTATGTCAAATTACATTGAAAGCGAATACTTAACAATCTCTATCACAAGTATACTTCAATACACTTGCGATAGTGATTGTTACGATTATTGAATTAAGCTTACGTTTGTAAATGTATGGTATCATTCTATCTGCGATGATAAATGTCTGGCTTGTACCTAATTGTTTTTTATCAGCAATTGGATAACAGTTCACTCCAATTTCAACGCGGTGTTAAGTGACAATGAAGCCGTGGATAATGAAACGTGCTCACTCGGAATATTTTAGATCACACACGTATGATTTTTGAAACACAGCAATGCTATTATGGCGGCAGATTGTTATTGAGAGTAGTAGCTAGCCAGGCGGGTTCGATAAAACTCTACCGTCAATCAAACTTTACTACTCACAAGGCCTTGGAATCGAACCACGTCCGCATTACAAGTAATTAAAAAATATCATCAACGTTGCTTTGTTTATTTATACGTAATATCTCTTTTTTTCTTTGGATAATTCCAAATCACGAATAGATATCTAATTTTGACAAAAATTACTTTCTTAACAGTAGCAGTTAATTTTTTTTTCGCCATTATGATTGTACCGCAGTACTAAAGAGTACATATTCGGTGGGAGCGGCGTGGTATTTACTTGCATATACTTGCTAATTAGCATGGAAAATGGGTAAAATTCGGAATAATTAGCAAAAACTGTACACGTTTCACGGGAAATACCGGCTTATTAACAGAACAGATTAAGAACAGAGGTAATGAAAAAAGCAACGATCTGAACACAATTCTGTACGAATTGGACTTTAAAAAAATTTACGTTTACGCTTACACATAAAATTAAATCTGCATTAGGAGTTATCTATTAAAAAAATATTTTGTTTCTTAAATGCAAAAAGGTACACACCAGACAATATTGCTGAATACAGGCATAGTAAAGCAAGCTATTATTGTAGGGCCGTATAAATTACGCTTAAATCAATAATTAGGAAATCGGCGTCTTTACCACCATACATCAATAGGCGGTTAAGTAAACGCCGAAATTATGAACAATTAACGCTTTAGTAACTAATTTGTTTTGAACTGTTATTACTTTTTACAACCATTTGTCGGGATTAGTTTCTTTCCATAGACTAGCGATTATAAGCTTCTCGGTTATGCTATTTCTAGCCTATTCTAAACGTTTTATTTAAATTTGATGGTAGTTATTAAAGCGTAGGCCTGTTTAACCCGTTGGGCGCTGAATTGCCTGACGTTGGGCGTGCGCCGTGGACTGCCTACTCCTTATGTAAAGCCCTACCATGGGCTTCGTACTTTTTACGGAAGAACGAAATTTTTGCAGACTTAACTTTTATAGAATAATATATTGATTTTAACTGAAATAAACTATGTACTGACCTCAGAAGTCTTAATAACCATTTACTTCATTAAGCAACTATATTATGAAAATGAACGGTTATGCGAAAACACGTATGAGTTTATAGCCAAAAACGAATGGTAGTGTTAGAACCCATAAATGCGATAAAAGCTCTGAAAGGGTTAAGGAACAGTGCATAAACTGAAACTCTCTTTATTAGATAGGATCTGTAAAATCACGTTTAAACTTCATATTTAATTACTGTCAGTTCGCAACGCGCGCTCCTCTAACAATAACTGACAACCACAGGGTTTCTCTTTTTTTTTGTGATCTTACAGAATTTAAGAATACAGACTAACATTTAAAAGGAGCAGTTCATTTACAAAAGTCTTCATGCTTTAGACAATCATCTAGGCAATAGTTTTATTTTTCACATATAACATTCGATTTACAAAACATTTAAATGTATTGATGGATAAATTAGGTATATCGTTTGTAAAGTTGTTGTAGAAACTTATGCACTGACTTAAATGAGTTCTATACTTTATGGAGTCTAAGAGCGGGCATGGCTAGTTTTTTGAAACTGTTCCGTTTTCATATATATAATGACAATACGTTGTCATGATATTTATCTCTTTAAATTTATTTTTAGTTACTCCTAGAGTTGTTTTATTTGGAAGACCGTTATATATTATCTAGTCAAATGCTAGCGATAGGGATTATAAAAGGAATTATCAAGAGTTTTGAATTCAAAGAGTGCAAACCGTGATTTCGTCTTTCATATCCTCATCTTTAGCTTTTGAATTATTCAAGAACAAGAACGTACAAGCAATTATGCATGTGTACATTAGTCAAACAAATAATTGATATTTCTTTGTTTAATAAAATAATTTTACCATTAAAAATTTTAGACAATAATATTTTTCAAAATTCTATATATTTTTCGTTAATAGTCAGAAATATCTGGACTTTAGAGACTGATATTTAAATAATTAATTTTGAAAGGTAATTACAGAATATATGACTGTAACTATGTGTGATAAGTATGTGTGTAATGTAAGTATTTAATTTGTTCGGGACCGTTAGTACAACGTAAGTGCAAAACTTTTCTGAGGTCTATAAGATTGGTTGCACACCATGTGTATAATGAAAGTGACTTATCATACATCGTATAATTTGTATATTATAAAGTAATTTTTATTCAAACGGAGTATTATTAGTCGTATTTGAAATAAAAACGTCGTTCCGAATGGGCTAACTCGTTATACTGTGGTTATATATAAGCATTAAAGTCACGCAACTGATCGAACACGGTGGTTTCCAATCGATAGGTGATTCTACTCAATCAATACTGGCAAGATCCTACGAAGTTACCAAAGCCGCCGCGCCTTCGGCAGACCTTTGTCGGCCTGTCAAAGTTGACACATCTCTGTCGTTAATATATCGATAGTTCGTTTAACGACATTTTATTTGATTCTTCGTTCATTTTTAATCATTACATTTTAGTATTATTAAAATATTTCTCAATAATTTTTACTGGAATTTGCGTAAACATAACCGGTACGCACTTGTAGAAAAATATACAAAAAATTGGTTGTGTCGTCAATCAAGATACTAGGATAAAGAATTATTTTTATAATCTTTCTAGAATTGTTACATTATCGTGTTAATGTAGCAAAAAGCAATCCAAATATAATTAATATTGAGGAGTATCATGCTATTGCATGCTCATGCAACAATTCAGCACATTCATTTAATTAAATGCGTAACTGAGATGTAATTATCGGCTGTAAAGAAGTAAATTTCAATCAATAAACAAGATATTGATTAAATAACTTACCTCTTCAGCTTTTGTTTTTATCTATTTTTTATATAAACTTCGTATTGTATTGTGATATTTCTTTTTTCCTCCATAAAGAAGTGCTTCAATATTGACAAATCGTCATACATTTATGCTGAATTCAAACCAATTCCCCGCTTTTTAATATCAACCCTTCATTAATTATGGTAGTACTAAAATTCTGATCTTAATATTATATAACAACTTCCCTTTCACCGCACTCATTTCTCTTAATCCACCCTATTATACAAATATCTTTTTTATATTTTACGTCATTTTCTCACGTACTTTTAGGGTTACAATATCGATATCTCGCTAACTTTAGTGTCACTTCGCTCGTATATCGCGCCGCGCCCGTATGTGGTAACACCGGCGCTGCGAAATTGAGTTCCTTCACGCGTTTAAAGTATAATTAAAGGTGCACCCTGTAGGCATTTGAATTACTCAAATATTGCATGAACATATATACTAGTACTGTTCTACGTTTTTTTTGTTAATTCTCTTATGTTGTTAACCCACAAATACGCGCCTGTTACACCTATCACCATATTGTTGAAATACTCATTATTAATATATTCGGTTTTTGGTTATTTATAACATGACATGCGCTGAGTTGGCCCGAATAAACTTATTTATTCCCATCCTCACACAATATACACGGTTAGTCGTGAAGTTGCGGATACGTCCTATAAGAATAGGTTATGGAGCAGACATAACATTTAATATTTGTTTTTTTCATGGTAACGTTTCGGTCCTATAAAGGTTTTCGCAGAATAATATTCGTAGTAAAATTTAATTGCTTTTCAACTGTGGTATATAGTCAAAGTTTGATATAAGTAATAACATAATTCTATCAAATTATCATAAATCTGAAGGTTAGTAATAATTAAAAAATATATATGAACATGTTTATACAATCATAATTTGTTGGATTGATGGTAAGGCAATCGCGTTTGCGAGCAACTTCCACGAAGTGTTTAGTCCTGCGTGCCGCGAAATAGTCGGAACGTAATAGAATAATATTTTAACGAAATATTGTTGTTTAGTTGTGAATTATTAATTTGCGCTATTAATATTAGGGACGAGGTTTTATCGTTAAGCAAAGCAATAGCAAAACTTTATCTTGCAACAAGACAGCACTGAATCTATTACTGTTCAACTTTGTCGATAAAGTTATGGGCACTACAAAAAACACGATAAAAATAACTTTAGATATTTTCGCCTAAAGATTGACTATTCTTAAACAGTATTTAGTAACTACTAAATTATTCCATTCAATGCGTAACCATTATGCTAATGTGTGCGTGGCAGTGGCGGACTCCCATAAAAGCCCGAAAGCCCGGTATATCCCATTTAAGCAATATAGTGCACTGAAATTAATAAATCATGATTTCTACAAAGTTTAAACATAACCAAAAAGATAAAAAAATATTTGGAAAAAGCATGTCATTTTAATATTTTTTTATGAAGATGTGTAAATAAGTGCTCGAGTTTGCCATTCAGACACGCCGTTAGTAATTTGTACCCATCCTTTGTAATAATTTTAATTCGGTACTATACGTTACAGTAGATAGTTTAGTTTTTTCCTGTTATATTGTTAAACTAAGTCTACTCTTCCTTGGCGTAGAGTTCCAGTTACGTCAATATTACTACTATATAAAAAAAGGTTTTTTTTTTATCAATAATGGACTAACAAATGTCCTCGATTTCACCTGATGTTACACGACCATCAGGCCGTAGCTGGTGAAGCGTTTTTTTTATCTCCTTTACCCATGTTATGGCTACACAGGGCTTATTCAGTTCTTTGTTATTTATTTCTTATGTATTATTCATCATCCCATTTCCTTCTTTCATACATCACGCTTAAGTAAGGGGACACAGTTAATTTATTGTTTTCAATTTTTCCTTGACGCAATATTGGTGGTGAAGCGTTTCCGCCTAGAATACTTTTGGCTCCCACCTGTATGATTACCGGAACATAGCAATGCTGCTATAACGGCAGATTGTCGCTGGGATTGGAAAAACTTTACCACCATTCAGACTAGTGATGTGGCCTACGAACCAAATCCGGGTCCTCCGCGCTACAAGGTAAGCGTTTAAACATGCGCCGCTGAGGCAGTCATAAGATCCGTGTAATGTCCAGTTGTTCTACATGCATTTAGGTGTGCCACTTTGTATAGGCAGTGGCGGTGTTACCATACAAACTCAGAAGCCTGGTATACACTATTTAGGTAATATAGTACACTAGAATTAATTTGAGAAATAACGTGCAAAAATCACGTCTTGTATTGTTAATATCTTATTTTATAGACGATTATTTAAATACTCGCTTGCGCTACAGACTATGGGCGACGGTGATCACATTTCATCAGGTACGCCACAGGGTGTAGGTGTCCCTCCGAGTTACGATTCCTCAAAATAGAATGGTGAGCATTGATCATAACATCCGACAATTCGTCAGTGCAGCCTTTTTTACACTTGAGATCGCCTCGAGCGCGTTATGACTTTTTCCTCACTTTTTAATCCGTAGAGTAATGCACATGTTACTCGTTACCGTGTTGATACGTTGATTTATTACTAGGCGGACATGATTTATTACAGGCCATGTAAAAAGGGGAGGGCATGGATAATATGAATACTTTGTTAGTTACTTCTATATACTTTCATATTTGAAATTTGTTGGTATTATTAACTGCCTCTATGGTACTGTGTACGAGCTGCTTAAATACGGAATATAGAACTTTAATTTCATGAAAATCAGAAATTGTTAAAATAACTTATATAAAATTAAAAAAATATATTATACTAACAAGTATTTTACCAATAAAATGAACTAAATATATCTCGTATACGAAAACGGCTTAAGTTCGTAAAGCAGACGATACTTTCTCTCACGAAATGGGCTAATAGGAAAACGGTAAACAACTTTAGTCTTACGTGATATTGTTATTAGTCCCCTTAAAGTACTTACGGTGTTCATAACACTGTTGCTATAATTCAATAGGATTGGTTTAACTGAAATAGAATACACAAATACATATATATCACAACTAATTTTAAAAGTACCCGATATGTTTCTTTTTAATAATTTAATTTGGATTCATTCTCAATTATATCTAAAATCTTACTGAGCTATTTTTTTAGCTTATATAATATTGATTTTTCAACTAAATTGCAATAATTGTAAATAAACATATATGCATTATATAAGTATATAATGATGATAGCGATACTCTTTCGTATTACCACTTAAGTGACGAGTCATTCTAAATCTACGTTTTCACATTGTGACTTTCTGAGACGGGTGCTTACTACCTCCATATATTTTGTGTGGAAATTATGTGTTGATAAAAAAATGAGTTATACTCTCAGAGTTTGAATATTTTACGCTTTTTCTATTTTTGAAGAGTATTTGTGAAAAGATTGAAGTCGTCCTTTTTGTATTCAGGCCGATAATCTCAACTGCGTTAGTTCGCATCAAACACGAAAATGTTGCGAAAGCTCAACATAATTTATTTTCACTTTTACAATGGTTTGGAAGGATGACTTACAGTCTCTCGGAATAACATTTTTCAAATGTATTTAACAAAGCGCTTTGTTTGTTTAATAATAGTTGATAACTAAAGTATGAAAGGCGAATGATAAATCATTGGCGACGTTAATGCGAGCGCGATATAAGCGGGCGGGGCACCGCCTCACGACCGCCGCGTTTACGCAACGACCGCTGCACGACTCATCTGCAATTAAAGCGCGGGTGCGGTGCGTCTCCCGGCGTCGCGTGTTCATTGACGCCATATCAAACGCTAGTCGATTAATAAGCTTTCCGTCGCACACACTTGTCCACATTTAGCCCATTCATTATTCTTCCTTTTATAGCTGAAACCAAATGATCGATAAACTTTCAACGATTGTGCGGTTCCATAACTCTACGCGTTCACAATTGGATAAGTGTCTTTTTCGACGTGTTAACACACTTGAACTCATCCTGACAACGCACGATTCGTATTTATGTGTCCATCCGATTTTATTTTTAAAACATCACGAAAACACACGGATACCAATGACCCATTGCTAAAAGACTTCAGTCGCTTCCCGCTCAACGTGTTAATTCAGCGCAAACACCTTCGGGTTGTGTGCTATATCACCAATGTAAATCCTTTATCTTTTAGTTTTTATAATAAATACGAAAAATAGTTAAACATAAAATTGTTCATTTCATTTGCATTCATTGTGCATACAAAAATTTACGCCATTCCTGTACGTGTTAAGGAATTTTCTACCATTACATACGAAGCATATATGGATGATGATTTATGGTTCTAGACATACTCATAACATCATTAATCATCTATATTAATCGACTTTCGTGTTAAAGAAAAACAATATTAAAATAATTCTATGAACTAAAATACACATAATAGTGTTACAAATAAATAATCACAGTAACAAAAATTGTTTGCGGATGCTATTTATTTTTGAGAGTATTTCTTTGTAATGATTTAATAGTGTCCCGTAGATTGTTTTGACATGTTTCTACAATAAATTTAAAAAATCGGTGCACTCGTTTTGCTTTAAACTACGCTTAGTACATGAAAAAAAAGAAGAAATACCAAAATTTTGTAAACTAATTCAGCCCCTTTGGGGTGGTTTTATTGGTTTTTTTTGGATATACATGTTCATTAGAAAGACATACTACCCATAGTTTTACGTCATGGATTGCTCGCAAACAGGCAAAATATAAAGTTAATTAATAAATAAATAAAAATCAATGTCAATGTAAATTTTATAAATACGTGAGCTCATCTAGTAGTTACACCACACCCTTTTAAAGCACATTCCATATACACGTAGCAGGCGTGTTAGCTCCCACACGAAGATTCAAGCGATGTTGCTGTATATAACGCAGATATTTCTATATAAAATAAGTCACCTAACGTAATATATTACATAATCAAAGAAACTAGGCAGAAATTTAACACAAGAAATGTATAGTATATCGACATTTTTTTTAACTCTGGACATGTCAAGACTGTACTTTTTTTATCTATAGGTTAAAAGCCTCTATTTCACCTGATGGTAAGCGAGAATGAGACCTTTGGTGGTAAAGCGTGCTATCCCAAAATTCTCTGGCTCTCGCGCATATAACTGCCGGGACACATTGTTTATGTTATGACATCAAATTGACATTTGGATTGGTAGCTAGTCTGACGGATTTTAAAAAACCCCACCGTATTCTTAAACAGGCTTCTCAAGCTTTTCGGCTTGTATTATTTTTAATTAAAGAATTATCTATATAATTTAAATATCAGTTTAATGCGTTGTAATCGCCGTGATCAACCACAATACATACAAAAATTATTGAACATATACGACAGTAGTGTACGTACGTATCATGTGTATAAACCCACACATTACCGCTCTCTATTAACACTTAATTTTAATTATAACATAGATTAGAGTAATAAATTGTATTCATCCTAAGTAAGCCAACTGTTTTATGCCAATGTTTACTTCAAGCAATTGTCTGTCAGTTCGCGGAACCATATCTTGATGTTATCTATAAATAATTAACTCAATATCTGAACCTTCGATTTAAATAGTACAACTTAGTTAAGAGCTTTCTAATTTAAAAGATAGGCACTTTAACAGTAACGCTGACTTTATACAATAAATCAAACTATACATATTATATCATTAGGCGTTATAGAAATAAAGAGCGTTGCAGGTTCAAACATTCGAATGACGATGTTTTTTTTATTACAGTTCAAATATTTTAGCGATTAATCTGACGTTAAATAATTACCATTTCCTTTACACCAGACAAATCACAATGATTGAAAGAATAGTAACATAAGACAGTGTTTTGTTTATTATGTGATATAATTTTATGTACAACATACTTAATATGTATTATATATTTTGCTATTGTATAGATTAGCGATGAATAAACAAAAAATTATTTGGAAAGGCTATAGGTAAACCATCTCATAAATAATAGATTTGTCCTTTTCCATTTCTTAATATTATAGGTAAAAAAAAATTTGGTAAAACTTTTTTTTCCTAAACTGTGAAGTTCCAACAATACGTAATACGATGTTTGAAATGGCTGTTACTAGGCTTTTCCAATCAGGCTGTTAATTATCAAATTTCAAATATTGTTATTACCAAATCACTAAAAAAAAATTATCTTCCCAGGCATGCGAACCGCCTGTACAGCTGGAGCCGGTAGACTTGAGTCTGAAGCGACCGCCGACGCCCCGCCGGCGGCCTCGCACCCTCGGTAAGCAAATACATGACTTAGATTCTTTTCAATCAATATCTTTGTAAAGTATTGATTGATGGTCACAGACCTTAACTCCTAAAGGGCTGTAAGTACTTCAAACATGATGTCAGTTCATCTCTAAGAGTAAAAGTTATATCCTAGCATTTGTAGTTTAAATTTCAAAACTGAAGGAAGATCTTATTAATAAGGGTAGTCATCTTTTAATTTCAGCGTCTGTTTTCTTTCTTATAAAGTCTTCATAGATAATTTAATGCATAAAAATCGCAACATTAATTAAAAGCTAACAATGTGTCTTTTAATGGTGAAAATTACGTATTAACGTTTATCGTTTTTACGCTATTATCTATCTTGTATACGCTCATTCTACTTAAAATGGATACAAAGTTTCCATTGCTATGTAAACCTATGAGAGATACAACGTTTACTAATTAATTGGTCGAAAATTAATTCGAACTGTATGGTCCAGTTAATCCTCACCTTCTTTTCTTAATGTTCATTTTTTTATTCATTAATATTTTATAATGACGAACACGTGTACGCCGCATCATGCGGAAGTGTAAATATATACATTTTGCATTGAATATACCTCGTAGTCAGTATCGCGCTCATAATACTCAAATATTGATTTTAATGTACATGTACTCTTAATACACAATTTTTTCTAAACATTAATCAATGGGTTATATCGAAATTTGATTGCAACCGATAGTCCGTCCTACGCAGCAATGATCAGATCCTGCAACGCGTCCGCGTCGTTCCGCCGGCCTCGACTTTTCATGACCGCCTTTATTGATTGTAAGTTGTTGTAAAATCGATTATTTTATGCGGATCTACTGCTGGGTGCGTTTTCTCGCCGGACTCCGGTTAGATTCCCAGCCATTAGCCAACTTTATGTTTTGATGCTGAGCAAAATAATTGTGCCATTTTATTTTATGGAACAAATTAATGTATTGAGGTTATCGAGTTTTCAAGAGGGTTCTGTTAAATATCGCAAAGTTAGAAGCAGTCACATCAATAGTATACGAGATTGTAGCAATTGATATAGCTCTTTCCCCCTTTTTTTAATATTTTTTTATAATTTATGGGTAAACACAGGACCACGATTTCACCTAATGTGAAGTGAAAATGAGGACGTCGATGGTGAAGCGTGTTCGCCCAAAGTAGTTCTGGCTCTCACAGTGCCACTGCCGGAACTGGGCAACGCTGTTACGGCGGCAGATAGACATTAAGAAATCATTTTTTTTGTGCCTTTCAAAGTTCTGCATTCGGTTCTTGGTTTCTTTTAATAAGCTATTATTCATTTCTCCGTACTGCATTGAAAAAGTAACAGAAATATAATATTTATAATTCTTAATTGTGTACAAACTTTTAATTACAATATTTGAAAACAAAACCTTTAGCTTTTATCAAAGCTTATTTTAATAAATCATAATAAGACCGATACTTGACTATATAGGCTATATTGATGGTACAATACATTCGTTAGGCTGATCAGTGTAGATTACGCCAAAATTATTTATTACTATTATTGATCATGTTATTTACTATTCATTTATTCTATGGTCCGGCAGTCATACAGACTAACTGAGATAAATTTTAATTTTAATCAATAACATTCATAAATATCATTTACATAAATCTAATAGACCTTAATATTGATACATTTACTTGGTTGTTTGTTTTCGGATCCTATCGTGTCTCCACTGCAGCTGCTATAATATTAAATCTAAATTTCAAGATAAATTTTGAAGATTAGTAATGATGGTAATGCATACAAATGATTTTGCTTGTGAAAAGTAATTGTATCGTCTTCAAAACTTCCATCGTAAGCCGTTGACGCCGGCGCGGTTGTGGCGGACGTACGTTTGCAACCGACCGATAGGGCAGGCCGGCGTCAACGTGTTAATTATAAATTTATCATGTGTACGTAAATTTGATAACACATAAATTTTATCTTCTGATGAGGAATGAACTAAACCTTAAACAAAAAATTCTACTGACACTAAATTATGACGAAATCTAAATACTCGTTAAATGAGTATTTTAATAACAATGTAAATAGAAACATATTATACACATTCACGTACGCTCAACACACACACATTTACATCAACACAACTGTTGAGATAAATAAACGTTTTCTCTTTTTTTTATCTGATTGTTTTGGGGTTTGTGCGGGGTATCCAGTAATACAGGTTTACATCGTAGTACAAGGGCTTTTCCTACTTTAATGTATGTAATGTTTTGATCAATAAAAAGTATTTTTATAATTTTTATTTATTTTAATATCATGGTTAACATTACCTTGTAGTAAATAGTTACACGCGTAGTTATCTATGAAAACTGGATAAAGTTGATAGGACACCGTTGTTATTGGCCATATTTTATAGTAAATGGTATAAGAGATATAGCAACTTTTTCTTTTAAACAATTGCTTTGTTGGAGTTTGTTAATATTATAATAAATTATATTACACAATTGGAGTTTAATGAAAATTTTTGTAAGTTCATAATCAAAACTGACCCTGTTGCATGGACTAGATTTTTCTACAATCAAGATAAATATTATTTTAAACGTCGTGTACATCGGTATTTGTATAATTCATACGTGTTGTATTATTTGCATTAGTATTTTATCGATTAGTATAATTTATCACTATCAACATTAGCCTACATTAGTCTCCTGTTGGACATAGGTATCTCCAAGACTAATCAGTTTTCGATATCTCCATTAACGCCTGTGACATCGGCTACTCTCATTCGATTCCGACGACAGTCGTTCCACGTAGTCTGAGGCTGTTCTACACTTCCAGGTCTCCATTCGACAATGAAATACTCTCTAAATATCTATTTGTTAATGAGAACTTATAACCAATATAAATCGGTGACGAAACTAAGGAGCCTGTAAGGATTTTATTTCAAATTTGTTTTCATTCACTAACTTTGCTTTTAGCGCATTGTTATGGATATTTACTAATGCCTGGTTGTGGCGATAGAAGATTTATCGGAATCATATAGTATATCCTTTCACTATTGGCCATACAATTACTGTTCGCGGGGGTATCGCGTGGGCTATCGAGTGCTCCGTATAACAGTTCCATTCCTTCGTTCGCGGTCGCTCCTATCCCTCGTTAATTAACGCAAAGACGCACCGGTGAAAGGGACCATGTCCGCTCTTCTAGGGCCTGTCGCGGACCAACAATGCTATTAGGCTTTACGAAAGGTGTCCGCGAATTTGTATTCATCCAGTGGCGGTACTTCCATACGAGCCCGGCATACTTCATTTAAGCAATATAGTACACTAAAATTTATAAATCATAATTGCCGCAGAGTTTAACATGACCATAAAGATAAAAGACAATATATCATTTTTTTTAATTATATGTGTATATAAGGTCTTTGGCTTGTCTTGCAGGCAAGCCCCTGTGCTCAGCGTAGCTATCATAAGTGTGGTGTTTCATTAGCTACAATGGAACAATGATGCCATGTAGCTTGCATTCCACTTACCAGATCCGTCATATGCTGCTTATCTGCAAAACTTCTGTGATAACCTGTTCATAGAATATAGAAATAAATTTCATATAATTCACTTTAAAGAAACATTAAACTTCATTTTAAGCACATTTCACGTAACGTACGATGAGATTTCACAAAAGTGAAAAGTAGGTTGATATACGGTGAATAAAAATTAAACGAGTCATTGCATGCACTCATGTTTTGTTTGGACATTTTTTTAATAATTATATCAGTACTGTTACAAAGATATAGAAGAATTTTTATATAGTGTTAAAAAACCTTATTAATGATAAAAATTATCAATAAAATTATGTCATTCGTATTTTATACTGGTTATAATATGGGCTATGTTATTCGTCTTGATCGCTATTAGCTTAACTCACTTGTAACCGCCTTTAATCGTATCGGCAAAAAGTTTAAAGCCTACTTAATAGCTTAATGTGTTCCGTACAAAATATTTACGACTCCATTGTTAACAAATGTATAGGATAATGAAGACAATAATTTGTCAAACGTACGACGCGGACTTTTCACTAAATTCCGTATTGCGACAATCGTCGTTGGCGCGGCGTATAGTGCGGGCCCTTGTTAAGGCCCCTGTACACGCGAAAACACGTACAAGCCAAGATTTAGTGTCGCATTCGCCTTTCGAATTACAACCAACAGGACTTGTATCGGCTGCTCTGATTTTGCTTTAGCGTTTAATACAACTTTATTTTATGTTCACCCGGGTGCAGAGATAAGGCTACTAGCTAAATTTACATTTATTATGCTCCGGTAACGTCGATGAGTTTCGGTGAATACAATTATATGTTGTAACCTGTACAGAAATAACTTGTTTAGTATTGTGATAAAATAAACCTAAGACATTAGATACAAGAGAACAGCGAGAATTTACATGACAATTACAGAATTTTCTATTGCTGAAGTCTTGTCTAGAAAGGCACCAGTGCTCAATTCTGCTGCTAAGTATATTAATAAGTACTTTTCAAATATTCAATTGTGATTTGTTCTGAAGAGGGCTGTCTATATTTATAAAATTTGAAGTATTAAATGATTCACAGATTGTCTGACCTATATATCTACGCACAGTCGCTGGTCGTAGAGACATGATAATTGGGGGCTGCATTTTTTCAACACGTTCACGCCGGGGCCGATTTTCGCGTTTCCCCATGGTGCGCCATGCGCATTTAACGAACATTTTACTAAACACTTTGTACCGACAAAAATAATCTTAAACGAATTCATATTAACGATATGATACATATTTTCATAGTGTTACCCTCGCCTACCATTTTAAGGTATTTACTGTTATATTAAGGTAGTGAATGTATCGTCAGTGTACTTACCGCCTGACGAGAGATTAGTGTGGTTAAAATTTATGACAGTAAAGTTTAAAGGCGCTATTCAAAAAAAATTATTTTAAGTGTTAACCGTGATTGATGCAAATAAGACCAGACCGTACGTACGCAACATCGACCAAATAAATAAAAATAAGAGGTCAAACATGACTCACATTGAATGAAAGCGCACATTGTAAGAATCGACGGCAAAATGTACCCAGTAGGTGTGTTTATTTCTTACATCTTACAATATTCTTTATTTTTTAACTATGTCAACGTGTTTGTCAAGTGTGCGCCCCACCTGTACGTTGCAGTGTTCCTAGCGCTTGTTACGCTCTCTTGTCGCGGTTATCAGGATTAATGGGCCGACGGTACGGTTGCTTGATTTAATTGGTACTTGATGGTCACATCGGCGCGTAATAAGAATTAAATTGATTCTTTAATTGAAAATACATCACTTTAGTGCTCTTTCTAGATCAACTATATTTAATGTATAAGTATATATATGTATCCCTTGTTATGCCTCCTATATTTCTTTACAAATCACTTGCAGTGATTAGACCGTCTTTTCGCAACTACAATAGAATTATCCTTATAATTTTTAATGTATTAAATTCAAAATTAGGTTACCGAGTAGCACTTTCTGAAGACAAAAATTAAAAGACAACAGCCCTATTCGCAAGCCTATGAACGCTTCATAAGTGCTCTTGCTGGAAATAAGAAAAGTCGCAACACTCCCCAAAAATGTTTATATTTTACTAAAGTAATTATTCTAATAATTATAATTTTTTTAACTTTAAAAGCTTCATAATGTTCTGAACCTTTATAATACTTTAGCGATATATTATTCTAGTTTACTACAATGTAGAAAAACAATAATTTCATTTTAAGCAAAATTCGTTCATGAATAACAAATCGTTAATTTTGTATTATGAAGGGTCTGCTATAATGGATACTCATATACTGTTTTTAGTAACATATATCTCAGCATAAGTAAAATGTAAGCAACACTAAGCAATTGTAGTCTGGACCAAAAACTTTAATCTAATTAGTTGTTTTTATTATCAGAAGATCCACTCAAAATCATGCCTTCTGTTTCAAGTACAACCTATTAAAAATCATGTTGTTTTGTATATCAATTTAAATAAATATCATCTTTTAATATGCTTGTTTTTAAGTGTTAACATGTTAAATTGAAACGATTATTATAATAAGCATCGTTACATTATTATGTACTTTAAAAATACTATAAACTCATTTTGTATCCAATTCAAGCCAGAAAAACAACATTTTTTTTATCTTCATGTTGTTTTTGAATACCTTAAGTGTTAAGATAAATTTTAAAGTATTAAAAAATATCATAAAAAATAGTTTTTGAGTTTACTAACAATTAAATTGGTAAATATTCGTATTTTCATTAAAACGTTTTCTAGCTTTTGACTCACATGAGTGTAGTATTTTAAGTAATTACGTGAAAAGTCTGTGAATCATATAGTTCTAGTATCTCTCATCTCATAACTGGCCAAAAGAGTCTCCTTGACTTGACCGAGACGTTACGTAAGTAAGGATAATCTGTTTGAGCTTAAGGCTCCGACCAAGCGTGCCTTACGGGATTCGGGGCTATAGTCCCCACAATCTGGGCCTAAGACTGGTTGAGACATATCTCATTTGTCCCTCAAGACAAATAGTTTATAATTATAATTAATGCTTATACAATATCCTTTTCACTTCCGAGATGTTTTTCAACTATAATCTGTATCAATTATTTTTTAAATTTCCAATATCTATTTGTCATGCTTCATGGCGCAGTAGTTTACCATTCGCTTTGTATTGCGGTCCCGGGTTCGATTACCTAGCCACAGGTGTAGTGGAGATTGGATAGTGATTTGTCGAACCCGTCTGGCTAGCTGCCGCCTTCAATGACAATCTACTGCCATAACAGCACTGCTGTGTTCCAGAACTCACTCATGTGAAAGCCAGAAGTATCCTAGGCGAACACGCTTCACACTCTATGGATGAGCCCAGTCCAGTGAGCGCTCACTTAAAATTAGGTGAAATAGGAGATAACCGATACAAAAAACTGGTATTAACTATTGATTTACCTTAGCCAGCCGACTTGTAGCATCAATCAAAATTAGCAACCGCTACCGCTTATGAATTGTACCGCGCGAGTAACGAGTAGCATCTGCTTAACAATCTCGAGCATAATGCGACATCGCCTAAGGTCGATCCGTAGTATTATTACGCTTTTATCAATTTAAATCGTACCGTGTCGGTTATACTTACGTACAGGAATTAATAAAAAAATGATTTTATCTTTTATTGAAGCGGTTCGAAAAGATTATCGTGTGGTCGGAAGCAATAGAAACATACTTAACGATTTAATTTTAATAATGTATATTATTTTTTTTATTGTTATATTTCGAGATCGTGTTATTTATTCACAAAAAGGTCTACTAATTAAGTATACTTAAAAAAATTCTGCCACTTTACCCTTTGACTACCATTATAAACCATAATTCTATTGCAAGCAGGAAGCTTAATACAGGTAAGGAGAAATATAATCGACAACATAATCTTTATTGACCCTCTAAAAACTTGTACCAATGCAAGCATCTTTGACGCTTAAATACTTATATATTTTGCAGCTACCGCGGCTATGGCTAAAGGATATATTTTTTTTAATTTGAAATAAAAAAAATATTATTGCCAAAACAAATACGAGCGCATCATAACAATGGCGTAAATTCCTTAATTAAGCTGCCACACAATTAGCACACATAATAATATACTAACGCCTTAACAGTTCAATTGTGTTCGTGTTGGATGATTTTGCGTGCCCGTATGATAGATTACCATTAACGTATCAATTCATGCATTGCTGCAATAATACAGTTATTAGGTAATTAAAAAATTTACGGTAAAGAGAACAGGATAACGTAAAACCTCCTTCATCCGGGATCTTAGCTCTACTTTTAAAACGATATTTTTTATATTAGATTTTATAAAATTCTCTTAATTCAAACTAATTTGATTCTCTTACATCCTCATCATCATCAGCCGATAGACGCTTAGCTAATTATAGGCCATTTTTTATACGCTCCGTCCGAACCCTGTCGAGGAACGGAAGGAAGTGGGGCTCCCACCTGCCGATGACAATGGCAGGGGTATACCTACTAAATCCTACGAATCGACTGAGCCTTGAACTTTCTTTATAAGGCAGGCCCTACATGACGGGAATGATCAGGCGCGCCAGGTCATTTCTGTCCGTCAGTCGTGACCTGTGAAATACAGCGGAGGTACCACAGTACCACTCCAGCAGCAGGCCCGCAGGCCATTACCAGCAGGAGAAATCACGCAGTATATTTTCGCCTTATCCTTTTCCATATTCGTCTGCGGAGCAAGGGTTGGGATAAATCCTTCTCTATCTCTCGCTCCGTCGCCTTCTGTGGCACAACCACTGCGCTACTGTGATAGTCGGAAATCTTGTACGGGGAATTACCTACACTGCGTCCACTAGTACGTGGCCACAACTCGAGGTGCTACCGCCCCATCGACCATCGATCTTTTGGGGAATGTGCCCAGCCCATTACTAGTTCTTATCGCCCAATTCTTAATAAACAAATATATATCATCTTTCAATCATGTAGATAGTGTTTCGACATTCAGAGCATTTAAATTTTAACACTTGATTTACCGGACCAGTCATTTTGACAGACTAATCCTAGATAAAAAGTTCCATGTACTAATATGCGCTTAACTTTTATATTTTTATACTGTCTGACAACATTGTTCTATACATTTTATTGCAGAACAGGAAAAATAAGAATAGAATAATGCACAAAATTACTACAGACTCGGAAAGAAAACCATAAAAATGTGTCGGTAAATATACTGTTAAAGCGAATGGCTAGTAGCTACTCTAGCTTTTCTATCATAAACTACATTTATACGTGTTAAAAAGTGATTTTTAAGCAAAGGTTCAAGGGATAATTTAATTTCAAACGTCATTCACATTTAAATCCAATTACTCTTTCATAACCGGAAGGTTGAAAAACGCGCTTCAGTTTCGCTTTTACCTAACCGAATAACAAGAAACAATTCAGTTTTTCTTTTTCCTCACTTACTGTTGTAACAAGTACCATGTTAACTGTTTTATGAATTTCTCTACATGCGATTGTTTTATTTTTTTATTAAATCAAAAAATATTATGATCACTTTTATTTTTAAAAACTACACTTTAAAACCTCTAATATACTCACGGATTTTTGACATAGAGCGCAATTTAAAAAAATATCCTTAGCCGATTATTTAAAAAGTTTTTTAATATTTAAATATATGTAAGTTTTTTTCCGATAGGTACCTGAAACGCTGAAAAGTAAAAATAAAAACAAGCTTTTTTTATTAACTATATGCTCTTCCTAAGTTCATATTAAGTGCCAACAAGCACGATGATGATGAATCCTGCTCGCTCAGAACACTGCGGCTTTCACGGTTTTGATGCCAAAATGTAACAATGCTAGTACGGTGATCGATTGTCAATATGGAGAACTAGCAAGTCGGGCGGGTCTTTGTTTAGCCACCCATAATCATTAAAATGATATTTAGAATCATTAAACACACACAGAGGTATAAATGCACTCTATAAATTTACATTATCTTAAATTGTCTACCGCTGTACAAAAATATAGAAGATTAATAAAGTTTTCAAATGGATCAAGAACGTAACACTATTTCAAATGATTCCCACGCATCCAACATCAACATAAATTCTGTACGCAAATCGCTAACACAATTGCAAGACAGAAACCGAAATGTTAACGCGGCTGCTAATTATTTTCAGCTCAATGCCCATAACTTAGGTGTTAGCAGGCCGCTTGCTACACCGCTACCGAGCCCGGATCTTTCAAGTGCGGAGCGCTTGGCGATCGGAAAATGTAGCATTCTACATTTTTTATTCATACGTGACTGACCGATTATTTTATTGTCTTATTGTTAATGTATCTTAATTTTTTTTTATTTTCGTGTATAATTATGTTAACTGTACATTTATGATCCCGGTCAGGTTTCAGTCATTGAGAATTTTGTAAAACATCTCCCAATGTGTGGAACAGTGATTCAGGAGGAAGGTTTTTTATTGTTATTTTATGTTTGTAAGTTACCATGTTCTTTTTTATATTTTTCGGCATTTTCACATTTCAAAGGGCTTCTAGTCTCCTAAGAAATAATATCGTATTAATAAAGATAGTTGTTTATTCAAGACTCTAAATTATTTAATTAGGAAGAAATTTATATTTTACGTATTTAACACATATATTGATAAAACCAAATCTATTCATTACGACTACCAAGCCCGCTGTTGGTAAAATTTTGAACCATCAAACAGTAGCATACTTAGTTCGAGATTAAGTCATAAATAAGCCTTATACGGTCGCTAACAAGGACGTTTATCATACTGCGGGTACAACGAAATTTAATAAAGCTTTGTCACATAGCGATGCTCTTAAATGGTACACAATGAGAGTAATTTCACAAGTCCGCCCGTGCTACATGCGCTAGGGTTAGCGCTACCTAACAGACAGCTTCACACGCGCTTAAATTTCATTAACCATTTTTGTCATCAACATTCAGCTCTCAATATAAATGAAATAGAGACCATTATATTTCATATTCTGTAGCAGATATATTGTGTGAGTTTCATTTAATGAATGTCTTAACTCTTTGCACTCCCAGTGTTTTTTTACTGCTGTGTGACATTTTTGCGTTAAAGTATCTAAAATATTTAACCCTTGTTTTCCTAAAAGAGTTCCCTTTTGGGTTTTTAACTAAATTGATTGAACGCAAACTATTCCAATTTTTCTAAGTACAATGAAAGCATATGGCATAATAGCGGCGCCTACGGAGTACAACGGGTTAATGCTTCGTTTATTGTCATGGTTTTAGAATAACACAAAAAATATTACCGTAATCGAAATTATAATTTCTACAAAAACTAACATATGTTGAAAAGGATAATTTGTTACCGATTATTTGATTGCTGCTGTCAAAGACTAGTAGAAACTGTGAACTGTCTTTATACTATAAATTTTAGCATTTGCATGTTGGTCCGTAATGCATTTGGCAAAGGAGCCCGTAGAAGAACGGATTAAAAATTATGTTGTTTGAATCTCCTGTCTTACTAACCAATCTATTACAACTAGAAATAATTTTCTTACTATTTCTGTCTATTTCAGTGCATCCAATAATGTATATTGAAATCATGAATAGAATTCAATATCGCTAAAACCCTAAAAATAATATTGTTATGCTAAGAACATGCGTGTTCGTTATACATAGTTTATCTTATGCTCATATCTGATGTGTTTCTTTATTTTTTGGTTAAAAACAAAAAATAAATCTGAAAATGTATCAGTATGAGCATTGTAGAGAAATCGAAACAAGACGATGGCTTGCTATTAGGCACTAAAATGACTAGAACACAATAAAAATTTAAAATGCGGTAATTGGCAGCCCTATAAAGCGCTATCATAACTGTAGTAGTAACGCCATCTACCGGTAAGTAGTGGGGCTATAGTTCTAGTAATTTGTATTTTATTGAATTGACTGTGTCGAAAGTCACGAATTCGTGTGTAACGGCAGTTCCTTATTTCAAATATATGCCCGATTCAGATATCCATTACAAGCTGTTAGTGTTTTGCTTATCTGCAGAACAATCTCAAGAGACTTCTGTGTAACCCAGTATAACACGAAATACCTGTAGTTGTATTTAAAATAGAATGTTCGCCTTTTACCTTTCATTTTAATGATATAAACATGTAATTAAATTAAAAATATTGCTGTTATTGACTATTAAATTTAATAATAATTCAATAATTTAGCAATGAACTAAAAAGAATCGAAATAATGTGACGGATGTTAAGTTATAGTGCTCATAACAATGATGGTTCTAGTCAAGGTGTTTACACAGCACATAATAGATTTCCAGACATAAGAGGTACGACCCGTTAGCCCAGCAATTTTACTAAGTTTCGCTCTTCAAAATAATGTTTGCGTATTACTTTAAAGGTGACATATACTAAGTATATTGCATCCAGGAATAGGAAGGAATGTATTATACTTATTATCTTAACCATCCTCCCGGCTAAATGGCTAACCGTTGCTTGGCAACGTCCTTCGCGTTGCGCCCTTAATTCCATTCCGATATCAGTGTTAAATTTTTTCGAATCTGTCTGGCGGCTAGCAGCTACCCTCACGCTGTTAACTGGCGACTATACAAGTGTTTCAGTACACCGGCAGCATGGACGTTAGACTAATGCTAGATGGGCTCATTATTTTTTTAACCTAATTTGAAATTGAGGTTAAGCCACCTTACAATCAATGGTGTGCTTGTAGTAAAGAAATCCCTAACACTTAAATAGTAAAAGATTATTATGTGCTGTGATTTGTACCATGTTTACATTTTTGGTTATATTAAGTATTTGTACCAATTGTACTCCCTCCGTGGTACAGTAATTGACCAGCCACAATAGTAGTGGGAGTCGAGGCGGTGTTAGAGTTTTTCGAACCCGTCGGGCTAGCTACTTCCCTCAATGTCGGTTTGCCGCCACAACAACATTGCTATGTTCCAGCATACATGAGAGAGCTAGATGTAATCAGGACGAACACGCCTAATCGTCTTCGGCCCCATTTTTATTTAATATCAGGTGATACCGAGGTCAAGTATTAGCCCATAATTAATAAAAAATATGTATAAAACTAAAATGACTACCATTTTACTTTACGTTAATGCTTAAATATTGTACGCCGGGCTTTTCGGCTCGTATGACAGTACCGCCACTGCTTACAATACCGTCTTCACCATTAAGTTGCAAGCGTTGTTATATGTCCAGTTATATGTTCAGAACAGTGATTTAAGATGCAATAAAGTAAAATTGACAATCTATGTATATGAGACAGGCTATTACACCGCGTCGTAACATAAATCGGGTGGATCGTTTAGAAAGCAATATACGTTTGCAATAGATACTGTCGGCGTAGAGGCGCGAACTGAAAACGATAAAGTACTACCTCGAAACGTTCGTTCGAGATATGCATCGAGCACGGTGTAAAGGTCGGGCACACAGAGACCGTGTGTGATGGCAGCGGAATGCCACGTGTGATTTTGTAAATGACCTATATTGCCCTTAAATTGTAATTAGAAAAGTATAAATATAATTTCTGATAAATTTTAGTACAACATGTAAGGTCTATTTTGTAGAAAATACGGAACAAATTACATTAAATTTCCTAATACCATTTTTAACACCTAAATCGCGAAAGTTTTTAAGACATTTTCATTATTCATATCGTCTGATATTTAGAGAAAATGAAGTCAAGAATTTGAATACAATAATAAATTTTAACAATGTATTAAATATGCAAACATAATTCGTCTACTACATTTGCAAATGATCTTACAAAACTAAGTGCACTGTCGAAAATATGACCGTTCAGCGTCGTTAGTTAAACATGTAAAAATACTTTAAAAATGATCTCACTCAGCACAATTTCGCGTGCTCGTGTGACTGTCGTTTCATAACGTTATCGAGCGTCATAAATAAATTAACGTCGATGTTATAAACGAACCCTTTCATTAGAAGCCAGCGAGTATTGAATTTATTACATGTAGCGCTCTCCCGATATGGTGGCTCGGCCGGCTCGGTCGGCTCGGCCGGCTCGCTCCACGCGCGGTGGGACAAACACCTTAGTTTTGCAACGCCGCGGTGGCGCAACAATGACTACCGAATGTATAAATTCACGCGTAATTGTTGAGAGGTAAAGTGTGAGAATCAATTTTGTTGTATGGCCCAATATGTTATAGATCGTTTTCTAACTCCCGATTCGTAAAAGAGGACGGCTGTGATTTTAATGATTCTCGTAGCTTACCTTGTCGTGTGATATGGATGGTTGAGGGGTTGAAGCGTTAAACATAATTTGTATTAGGTAATGCGAATGATACGAGAAAAGTAATGCTGTATAACAATGCAGTAAGGCCGGCGAGACCCGATAAAGGGTCGTAGATTTTAAAAAAAGTGGACATTTCAAGTGACTTTAAACTCGATTAGATGGGAGTAATAATTTAATAACATAATGCTGTGAGACTGAGTATACATGTAAAATTCATAGTACCATAGCCCAAACTGCTGATCCTTGATACATAAAATTTGGAGGTTGTGTTCTTTGTAAAGTGTAGTTATCCAATAAGATTTTTTTTGAATTTCCACCCCTGGGAGAAGAGGGGGATCCAAAATTCATTTAAAAAAATATATATAATGAACGGGCATTAAACTTAACGGTCCGAAACGATTTTCAAGTTTAATTCGATATTCGAAAGATTTACAGAAATTATATATGCCTAATACAATAAATCAAACATAACTTTAAGCGTCATAAAAATTAATATGTTTAAGCTGCCAAATACGCGGCATTGGACCTTGTAACTAAAACTACGATGAGGCTCATATGGCGGCATTGGTCCGTTAAGCAGAATTGAATAAAAAAATTACTACGCCCAAATAGTAAGTCGGGTCACGGCTAGATTTTTTGCATATAATCAGTAGACAACATGTCGCGCTATTCGCGTGCCTTAGGCCAAACAGAGCTCGCAATCGTTGGGAACAATCGCAACAGCTTAACGACCGTCTTCGATAACGCTGATTAAACGCTTTTACGCGGCGATAAGTGGGACCGAAATGTAGTAACAGCGTCCCGTCCCCCCTTGTACCGCTGTTATTGACTTAATTTATAGTCGCCTCATCTGTGCAATAGGACTACACTGTTGATTATTACAAGATGGATTACACATACTTTACTCGTACGTACATTAGGGAGCAGATGCGAAATAAAGTTATCATTTATTTAATTTCAAACTGCTGTTTTAAGTTCTTTAAAAAGCTCTTGTTTCGAGAAACTATTTTATAAAATCTAATAAAATATAGCTTCCATGGGTCAGTGATTTATCGCTTACCTTGTGAAATGGAGATTCCCAGGTTCATTTCTCGAGTTACATAAGTAGTGATTGGTCTTTTCAACGAACAACCTAGTTGTATATCACTATTGATGTTAGTTTGCCGCCATAACAACGTTGCTGTGGTCCGACGCTTATACATATGGCAACACGATTATTCTAGCTGAGCACGCTTCACTATCTACGGCCTCATTGTCACATAACAAAACTTGAAAATAGAGGACAAGTCTTACTCCATTGCCGATAAAATTAATTGTATGACATAATCTAAACATCGATTAAACGGAACAGTAGCGCTCTATTCAATCATTAGAAAGGAGTATGCCGACAATACGCCACTCGCCTGCCCTTCGATACCCCGGTCGCACTTATTCGCCTTCTCCGCACGGTGAACCGAGTTATTTTAATTGCAATGTATGTAAATTTTCGATTGTTGTAACGAGATCGACAGTGATCACTGAACTCATGATTGACGCAGTACTAACGAGGAATGTACTTCTGTGCCAATATGTAACAACTACAGATTTACACAGTTTCTGCATTTAATAGTTTCATGGGCCAAATGAATCGTAAATATTTTCTAAAATCGACGAAATTAATTCATTTTATGTTGGTCCGAATTTAGAAGACATCAGAAATAAAATGGTTTAATATTTTAAAAAATATGTACTTATAAAATTTGTAGTACCAAATGATTCACTGATTGACATAAACATCAACGCACAACCGCTGATTCCATAAACATGAATTGGGTGCTTTTGTTCTTTGTGAAGTGTATGTATTCACTTAAAAAGATTTTTTGATATCCCGCCCTCTGAAGGGCAAGGAGTGGCGAGGAGGGGTTTACACTACTATGAAACTTCATTCTCTGGAGGCGATGGACTCCAAATTTAGTACCAAGATTGTAGAGGAATTAATCTTAATAATAAATAAAAAAAATTATCACGCTTAGAGATGTGGGCGGGTGACAGCTAGTGTCATATATAAAAATTATCGTCTAAATGAAATAAAAGATTTACAAATATGACTAAGATTAATTCTATTTAACTGAATAAACTTTTTGAATTGTATCAGTAACCAATGAGGTTATAATGCTCGTTAGTACAAGAGTGAAAGAATATGAACCGCTTAGCCGGTACAGTTGGTGTGGGTGTATGAATGAAATAATCAACTCTTGTGGTGAAAGTCATACGTTCATAAGGGCATCGATGATGATTGTCAAAATTCATTCGCGGTATTAACATTATGGTTTACAAATCTTTAACATTTTGCTTTTAGAATCGTTTATTATTCACACTTATTTAAAAAAAAAATGTTGATTAAATAAGTTAACCGACAACAAAGACGGGATTTAATGCGACCTGTTTTTTTATTCTTAATTTATTGTAATAGATTCCTTCGCATATGGTATATATGAACTTGTAATAAAATCTCTGGCTATACAATATGGCTGAAATTTTGATGTCAAATATGTACGTCGCTCTGGTCCCCCCGTTACGGACAAAATTGATGCCATTTTTGAAAAAATAGACCAAGATCGACATATTAGTAGTTACGATGTAGCTGGAGAACTGGAAATTGACCACAAAACGGTTTTGGTGTATTTGAAAAAACCTGGGTACACAGAAAAGCTCGATCTTTGGGTGCCTCATGAACTCACTGAAAGAAACCTAATGAACCGTGTACTCATTTGTGATTCTTTATTACAACGTAATGAAACCGTTTTTGAAGAAGCCGAGAACTAGTGATGAAAAGTAGATCACGTACGACAAGAACGTGCGAAAAAGATCGTGGTCAAAGCCCGCTCAGGCTCCACAGACTGGCGAAACCTTGATGCTGTGTGTATGGTGGGATTGGAAGGGCATTAATCATTACGAGCTGTGACCGCCAGGCAGGACTATCGATTTTGAACTGTACAGCAAACAACTGATGACATTAAAACAAAAAAAAATTGGGAGAAAGTGGCCGGAATTAATCAACAGAAGTGGTGTGGTTTTGCACCGTGATAACTTTTTAGCCACTCAACAAAAATTACGAGAGTTTGGCTGGGAGGTGTTAACGCATCCGTCGTATAGTCCTGACCTTGCAGCTTTAGATGTTCACCTGTTTCAGTTTCTGCAGAATTCTTTAGGCAGTGTCAGGTTAACATCACAAGAGGACTGCCAAGACCACTTCGCAGTTTTTTGATCCAAAGTCCCAAAATTTTTATAGCAATGGGGTCACTTCCTACCTACAAGAAGGCAAAAAGTTATCCAACCAAATAGCACTTACATACATTAGTCAAATGTAAATAAACTTTATATATATATACTACTATGTGTACTATATGGCACTACACAGTCTGGCAACATCTTTTCTTCGGCACTACGACGTACAGTAAAGAGAAGACTTCGAGATGCCAACAGTCAAACATGGTGGAGGCTCTATTATGGTCTGGGGATGTTTCTCTGGCTATGGGACCGGAGATTTGGTT
>DWQX01001226.1:0-30056 GCA_018245475.1 Pharmacophagus antenor | reverse complement strand
TGACAATTGCAACACCTGGTCCTTACGCGGCACTCATCTGTGGTAAATAAACCATGCCCATTTATGGCATAGTCATTATGTAAAAGATAAGAGAAATGGTATTTAGACTTTCAAAATGATTAGTAGATTACACAGGTGTTCATATTGTTACGTTGTCATACGCAGATTTAAAATATTTTGCAAATTATAACCTGTGTACAAAGTGGTCTCAAACTTTTGGCCGGCAATGTACATACTTTTAGATAAGTAACAGATTTCCTATAAAGAACTTATTTAAAAAGCCAAAAACACTGATGCATTACACTTATGATTTGTTAATGAGGAAATCTTTATTTTAACAATTATTATAATACATACACAATAATACAATCTGCAAAAACTAGTCACAATGGAACTATTTCTAAAATGAAATAAATAAATTTACTATGTTTCAATAATGGTAACATTTTAAACAAATGATCTTACGGTTATAATAAAAGATAAGAAAATATATAGGCTGTTCGTAATTTAAGAGTGATAATATTTTCAGACCGAATCAACTAATGCTTTGGACGATATGATGTACCCTAAGGTACAAAAATATTGCCTCATGTCCGTAAAGGGATGCTACACTGACTTTCATATAGATTTCGGTGGAACTTCGGTTTGGTATCACATATTAAGAGGTAAAACTTTTTTTCATATATTTGTAATAAAAGTTAAATTTATGTTTTTTGTACGAATAAAGGTTAGTCATATGTAACTGATTTTGTTTACTTATTAAGAGTATTACATTATTTATACGTAAGTGAAAAGCTATAATTTTTGTAATCATGGGATGCCACTATGAATATTAATAATGTTTTAAAAATAAAATTTTTAGGCGCCAAAGTCTTCTGGCTGATTCCGCCGACTGAGAAAAATTTGCAGTTGTATGAAAAGTGGGTTCTTTCCGGTAAACAATCGGACGTATTCTTCGGGGACACTGTGGAAAAATGCATTCGCGTTCACGTAAGTATTGCAATCATGTATTATATGAAATTAGGTAAAGTTCTTGGGGGCTAGTCATTAAAATTATTAAATAGGTTTCTCATTCAAATACTTTTATAGTTTTAACCCGATTTATTCAAATTTGTTATTATAGCAAACATATTTTGTGTGAGGTAAATATAAATTGTAAACATGTCAGGAATTCGGAGTATTATATGTTGGAGAAATTTTTAATTTACAAGCATTAATTAACCGTGTTTGATGTTATGGAACAATTTACAATTGCAGTTGCAGGCTGGCCACACATTTTTTATCCCCACGGGGTGGATCCACGCGGTGTACACACCGAGCGATTCACTCGTATTCGGTGGCAACTTCTTACATCAGTTTGGCATTGAAAAACAACTCAAAATCGCACAAGTTGAAGATATTACTAAGGTAAGGGCCTTCTTTGACTTTTACTTTGGCTGCGTTCGTGGCGTAATTTACTGCTTGTCCAGTAATATGGAGATTCGGAGATCGATTTCTGGACCACATTATTAATGAAGTATAGATCAGCAGTCTTAAAATTGTTTATGTTGTCGACTACTTGTCGTGATTTTTGACTTTGTCTGGAATTTTCCTGTTGTTGAAGTTTTGCAAATTAACCAATACGACAAATTATTCACTATGCTGGATTTTCTATGGCATAGATCTCCATTTTTTTTCTGCAGACATGGATCCCATGCAAGTAGTCGTCAACTTCGGGTCGATATAGACCACTTTTGCTAGCACATGTCTAGATGGTAAAAGGGTTTTTCAAACCCGCCTGGCCAGTGTCCACCCTCAATCTCAACCTGCCCTATAACAGCTTTGCTATGATGCCAGGGTCATACTAATGAGAACAAGTGTTACCTCAGTGCTGAAAAAATACAAAATTTTGTTTTGAAAATATTTATTTAAATTTGTTGTTATTAATTACATTTAAAATGTATATATCAATTAAAATTAATGAATTATAATAAGTTTAATTAATCATTCCATGGTATATATACATAATGCATTAATGATTATTATTATACTCGATGTATTATGTATTTCAGGTGCCACAGCAGTTCCGTTACCCGTTTTTCACGGAGATGCTATGGTACGTGTTGGACCGCTACGTGATCGCGCTGCTGGGTCGAACTCACCTGACGCTGGAGGGCGTGTTGCCTGCACTGCCCCCTCTACCGCCGCCGCCTAAAGAACACGTGCACCTCACGCAAAATGAGTTGCATGGTCTCAAGGTCAAATACTTTAATATAACATTCTCAACTCTTAATTTCGATGATGTAAAGCTTAATATAGAGCCATTCAGTTTTAGTACCCGAGGTATCTAAATCTTTATTCTAGGTGATGATTCTCTAGAATCCTCTATAAAGTTCATATTAAAAATTAACGTACGAAAAGATTATAATTTTCTGTTATCTAGTTATAACGAGAGAAGTCACACATTCAAGGTAATTAATAAATACGCGTAATTTAATACCAAAGTTTTGACGTAAAATGGTAAAACTTTTATCATTAACAGATTCTTGTTTTGTTTAGTAGAGCAGCGAAATTGTAGTTTATAATTCTCTAGTTCTGGTCTTTATTCCCTTTCCAGGAAATTAAATTGGTGATTATTTTTTTAAACAAAAAAATCATTATGGCCCACGTAACGTTTTGATATCTTTATTGTGAACATTTTTGATAAATTCATTGTGCATTGCAGGCAATCGTTATGTACTTGCATCAGCTGCCGGCGGCGCGTAAGTCCGTCCCGGAGTTGCTGTCGGATCCGATCGCCCTGGTACGCGACGTGCGCACGCTCGTTGAACAACACCGGCACGACAAGCAGCACCTTGCGGTCACTGGAGTGCCAATACTTAAGGGTATAATTACACTAGTTTGAATACAAAAACTTACGTAACGTTAGTAGATCTTTCTTACCGGGGGTTGTATTGGAAGCCGTCGTAGTTTGTTTCTCTTGTCAATCGAATGTCTCGAACGAGAATAAATCGGAATCGATAATAACACTATCCGCATAAAATCATGTAGTTTTTGGAATCGGGTAAAATAATAGCGTGTATTTACGTGTGGTGATTTAATTTTCTTAAGTAAATAATTATTCTGAATGCTTATGCAGGTCCGGATGAGGTTACGTCGGAGCGTCGTCAGTCAAGCGGGCGCGGCGGGAGGGGTGGCGTCTACCGTGCCCCGCCTTCGCGGCCCCGCCCCGAACACGGCAACACCGCGCCTCGACGACGGCGCACCAGGTACACATTTGTTACTTCAAAAAATTTCCATAGCCAATTATTGACAAATAAATCCCAATGTTCATGTTTGTAACTAAAAGTAATTAGCTTCATAGAACATAAAAGTCTCTTGTACTGTTTATTAATTGTATAGTATGTTGTGGAACTCTACAAATATATCAAATATTTTATGACATTATATGGAGTTCTCAAAGTTTTTATTATTTTCTTTGTAATAAACCATTTTATATAATCTTAACTAATAATAATAACACGTATGATGTATAGGTGCAAGAAGTGTGAAGCGTGCCAACGCACAGATTGTGGGGAGTGTGTCTTTTGTCACGATATGGTCAAATTCGGTGGACTGGGGCGCGCCAAGCAGACGTGCATCATGCGTCAGTGCTTGCAGGTAAGTATCTTGATAGCAAATATTTACTGTCGATGTTTACGATTCTTGTGATAAAATATTTTAACACAGCAATTGCGAAAATATAATGCCGGTTAATGTTTTTATATAAAAAAACGGCCATGTTTCTGTTTTCAGCCCATGTTGCCTGTGACGGCTTCGTGCGCGGTGTGCCACTTGGACGGCTGGATGCAAACGCCGGTCGCTCCGCAAGCCAAGGGTAACTCTGGTAAATGCTTCTTGTATTAAGTCTCCGCTGTGCTTATGTCTTTGTTTTATATTTTTTATGTTGTTTAATTAAAAATATTGATCATTTTTTTTATCACTTAAGAATTATAAAAAACACTGTATTTAGTCCCTGGTTAATGTTACCGTATTATAAGAAACCACACTTTTAACATGTGCTATAGATTGGGTAAACATTAGGTATGTGGCTGCCATTATCTTGCAACTTTAAGTGGCGTTAGTTTTTTGACTAATGTTATCTGCCTATTGGGACTTTACACTTTGCGGACGACGACTTTTGTGTTGAGTGATTTATATAATGCAATAAAATGACCTCTAACTTATAAACGGTCCTAAAGAAATTACATTTCAATAGTTTATCTATTTATGCATCTTTAAGACTTGGAGAAGGATGATATAATAACTATATTCTTACAAAAGTTACGCCTCGCACATGCCACTCGGTCTGCCGCACGAAACATCGTGGCGACCGAGAGTCGCCTCTCGTCCACAAAGGGTTAAAGCTAGAAATCCTTCGGACTATTACCTAAATTTTAGTTCTTCTACATCTTCAAAACATGGTGGCCCGACGATCTGGTGATAGTGATACAGGACATGGCACGCGTATACCTATTCTATACGCTGCTGATGATGATGATAAAAAAAATATGATGACTCAAATGTTTGCTAAAATTAGTTAAAAAAAGTGATATCTTGTATGACAGGACGCAACGGCCCGTCGACACTACGCGAGTGTTCAGTGTGCTACAGCATCGTGCATCCAGGCTGCGTTCCTCCAGGCGGACAGCTTAATGAAGACCTGCCCAACTCGTGGGAATGTCCCACTTGCACTACTATGGGACTCAACCATGATTACAAGGTAATACCTAAACATTTTGATTTAACACTACATATTTTGGTATTATTTGTATTATCGTCTTAAGTGTTAATAAATTTTTGCATATGTAAAATATACGTAAAGGTATATTGTAGTAAAGTTAAATAAAATGTCTGTTTTGGTAGCCGCGTCACTTTCGCGCCCGCCAGAAGTCTTCAGACTTGCGGCGCATGAGTGTCGGATCTGATGTTAGCCAGCTGGGACAACACCATATCAATATACAGGTTTGTTTTAATACATTTCTTTATGCATAAAGTATTTATCAATTTTATGCAAGTTGTACAAATATTAATTTTATATACCGATTCCCCTGTTATCGCTATTAAGATAATTCTTTTCATAGAGTTTTTTTGTCTATAGTAACTATGAAGAATAATAAACTATGTTCAGTACTTAAAAGCAAAAATTTTCAGAACAAATTGCCACCACCACCGCCACCGCCGATGCCTGTGAAATCTGAAGCAGGGTCTGATAACGAGGGAAAAACGGAAGTCTTACCACTTAAATCTGAAGATGGTAAGTATTGAATGTTTCTTAATTCGGGTAACATAAATTTATTATGACCATCTTCGTAATCAATATTCACATATGATTATCGCCATTAAGAATTTAAAGTTACGCCTTTTTTGTTCGAGATATATTTAATCTAATAATTCTTGTTGTTGTTACAGAGATAAAGCGCGAGGAGAATGTCGCGGAGGGTGGAGCAGAAGAGAGTTACGAGCCGTCTGTTAAAAAGAGGCGCTCCAGCCATGAGGACGAGGCTCCAAAGAAACAAGCGCTCAGGGCACACCTCGCGCTGCAGCTCACTCATCACACTGCCAAGGTGTGTTTTGGTTTCCGACGCAAACTCCCCGCTTAATAAAGACATGGCAGATATCGATAATGTCGGCGTATTCGACGTCATCTCCTTGCTTAACAGAGACATGGCAGGTGTCGAATAATGTCGGCGTATTATTAGTTAACTGTCATTAACCATTTAACAAAAACGTATTTTTAAGTGAATGTCCAGACTGTGGCAATCGTATACAAAGCAATAGACTATAAATATTTATATAGTTTACCGAGCCACTAATTTGAATAGTCTTTTAGTAGTCTTGTTTTTACGTGCGTGTTTACACGTCAGGTCCTTAAGAAGCCAATGTACCCGGTGCGGCCGGCCGGGTACGCG
This sequence comes from Pharmacophagus antenor, assembly GCA_018245475.1. NCBI lineage: Eukaryota > Metazoa > Arthropoda > Insecta > Lepidoptera > Papilionidae > Pharmacophagus > Pharmacophagus antenor. Next base: position 24,126 of record DWQX01001226.1, on the reverse strand, counting down.
GCGGCCCCGAGCGTGCCAGGCACGCCGTGGCTAGATCGCGAGGCGATGCTGCGCGTGTTCGCGAAGCTCACGCCGCACGAGCTGTCCACCTGCTCGCTCGTCTGCAAAGCGTGGGCTGATTACTCTGTAAGTATACAAGTGTACCCGCTACAAAAAAACATCCTGCGTATCTTATTATGATTTTATAAAATTAATATGGCGATCTCGAATATGGGTCCTGGGCCACACAAGTAGTGCTAATTTAGATGGTGGAACGAATTTTTCGCACACACCTGCCTAGAGGTAACAACATTGCTATATTGCGGCAGTAATATATATGAGAACCAGTGTATTCCGGGCAAGCATGGCGTCATGTAACCATTGAGGTTTAGTTTCATTGCTGAGTAAAAAAATGTGGTCGACAAAGTTCTATACGAGGAAAAATATATGTATTTTTGATTGTTATCGCAGATGGATTCATCTCTGTGGCGCAACATGTCGTTCGTACAAGTTCGAGTGTCAGCTGCCCAGCTTGCTGGAATAGTGCGACGGCAGCCAGTCACACTGGGTCTAGAGTGGTGTCATTTAGCCAGAAGACAACTTGCTTGGTCAGTACAACTTATTCAATTTGCATGACAAATTACATTTAGTAGCTAGTGGCAGTATTAACATACATACAAGCAGGGATCTTGATTAAATAATAATTATTTTTTTACCAAATCTGTAAATCGCAAAAGTAAAAAGGAGCTAATAATGTTCATATTCAAACAGCTGAAAATGTAATATTTTAAATACTCATTGCAAAGTCAATTATAATTTGATTACAAAGCTAGTGATGGTAACAGATACTTGTGCCGTACAATTAGTACACATCTTCGTCGTGAGCTCGAAAAAGAGATAATTGTCTGTTGCTGTGATTAGGATAATCTTTTAATTGATCGTGCGTTCTCAGGCTGCTGGCCCGTCTGCCTACACTGCGTTCATTGTCGCTGGCGGGGTCGCCCGCCGAGGCTGCACTCGCGCTGCGCTCGTCCGCGTGCCCGCCGCTTACCACGCTGGACCTCTCGTTTGCGCGCGCGCTCGACGACGCAAAGTTGCGCGGTGTGCTCGCACCGCCGGAGACGTCGCGGCCGGGCGGCGGCGCGCGCACCGGCGCTGAGCCTTCGCGCCTCGTCGCGCTCGCTGTGCTGCGCCTGCCCGGCACCGACATTACCGACGTCGCCATGCGCTACGTTGTGCAGGTAATAGTCTTTTGTTTTTAGTTTAAGCGCAGGTCAGTATTTTTTCAATTGGGACTTTGAGAAAAGTAAAATTGATGTTGATTCTTGCAATTCATAGAAACAATTTCGTCGCTTTCTAATAAAAGTAATTTAAAAATATTTAAACATTGTTTAAACGGTAACGGTAAAATGGTTAAATTTAATATAATTCTCCACTATTATTACTATACCATTATTTGGACCAACTTTTATGTGAATTGGTTATTCGAAGGAAACATTAATAAGTTAATAAAAAAAGCGAAAACAATTTTATTTTTTTAGTCCAAATTTATTAATTTACCTTTCTTCAACATTAGGTACCAAAGCATGTTATATCACATATATACCCAGGTATAAATCACGAAAATGAACCGTTGCAGGCTCTTCCAAAGCTGTGCGAGCTTGACGCGTCGTCGTGCGCGCGTCTCACGGATGCGGGCGCAGCGCAACTGGCGCATCACTCGCTGCAGCGGCTCTCGCTGGCCGGTTGCCGGCTGCTCACCGAGGCTGCGCTTGACCATCTCTCCAGGTGCCCCAACCTCATCCGGTAAGCGACAGCTATATGCATTCCTATACCGATAAACAAATAAAAAAAACATGCATGGAAATTTTTCGCAGCAAAAAAATATTAAAAATTATTGACAATGCATAATTTAAATATTAATCATTATTAAAAAATATTGACACTTGATCATGTCTTTGATTGACAATATTGGATAATTACTCGCAGGCTGGACCTTCGACATGTGCCGCTTGTGTCCACACAGGCGGTTATCAAGTTTGCCGCCAAGTCCAAACACAACTTGCACGTGCAGGACGTCAAGCTGGTCGAGCTTAGAAAAACCTGATCCGAGGACGCTCCCCAGGGGGAGCCGTCGCAAGCGCCGTCGCAGGAGTAGAGCGCGCGGACCAAGTGTTAAAGTGCAGTGCTAGTGTGTTGGTGGCATAGGATCTTCTATTCTTCCGTTCATTAATTCATTCAATTTTACAGTTTTAGTCTCGCGAGTGCAACATTGTGTTACTGATAGTATCAATTCGTACATACCATTTCATTTTGATTTAGTTGATGGGAGTGTAACCCTTTGTTTTGAAAAGCTCGAAAACCAATCAGGGTAATTATTACTGTAATAACAAAATTATTACTATTAAGGTATGTTCACTAGCAGGAAAAAGTGTTCATACAACATATCAAAATTTCCTCACTATGCTATCAACATACAATGAAATGTAGATATTAAAAAAGACTTAATGTAAGCCTATCCTGCAATTTTTTTAAAGTGATATAATATAGACAAAAATTATTTAAAAATAAATTGCTCACTAAGAAGAGCAGAACACTTTTTTAGTTAAGCGGTAATTGTATATGTTTACAATACAGATATGACTTTATTAAACCAAATATGAGAACCATTATGTAGTGGATGTATTAACAAGTGACACACAAAATACATTATTAATATGGAAAATAAATTAGATTTACATTGCGTCGATGTCGATTTGCCACCAGCTTCAACATTATGTGAAATTGGATCTTACAGTTTGGCTTTGTCAAATTAATTACAAACTATATTTTAAGCAAAAGGATGGAACTAAAGACGATGTGGCTTTGCTTTTTGCTATGTATGCCCTTGATGTCTATTTTATGGTATTTAATTCACTTGGCCAACAACTTTTTCTACCATTAATTTACGATTTACAATTAAGAATGATAAATAATCATATAAATGTCTAATACATAATTGTATTTTTATTAATAATACCACTAATATAATATTTTAATGTTCTGTGTGTTAATTATAGATTTTTCTCTTTGTGAAATCGGTCTAATACTGATATATTTGACAATGAATTGCATCGCTATACGTTTAAATTCAATTTGATGTCGCACATTAGCTTTATGATGTGGTCATATGGTTGTAACAGTTAAGTCCTAACGTGTGATATATTGAATCGTGGAATGTTTGAGTCTAGTTGGATATGTGATAATTGACCCACATGGGAGATTTAACGTCGTTTATTCATACAAGTAAAATTTGTGTGCTCCTTATAATAGCACGAGCAAAATAAAATCTATACATAAAATGTTTTTTTATTTAATTATTTAGTTTTTATTACAAAATTATTGAAATTTCAAATTGTTTTGTTTAAAATACGTTGCTAGAGATGATGTTTTTAATTACAGAATAATTTTTATTTAACAATATCGTTTTCCTTTTGTTTTGTGCTATTATAGAGCAGTATATGTGTAAGTATATTTAATGTTAGAAATGTAAATAAATTTTAAGTAAATTAAGTATATAGATGGCAATTTGAACAATCGTTTTTATCTGAACATTATTATTAATAAGATATTTTCAAAATGTTCGACAGTCTATACTTCAGTAGTTGTGCCAAGGTTGAATGATTTTATGTACACCTGTTATACTCATATTAAAACTTATAACAGGAAATTTATAACAACCCTTTATTTGTATAATTTGTACAAATATTTTGTAAAAAAATAATTAAATATATTCTATTAGCATGACACAGTGATGCTTTAAACTTTTTTTCATTACATTGTACTGGTGTCAATTATGTATTTTGTATATGATTGTGTATTTTCTTGAGTGTTCATTGGGCGATTATTTGATGGATATGTAGCATTATACTACGAATGTGTTAAAGAATCGACCATTTCACATAAACCTTTGACAAACAATCAATATAATGTCCAAAATTGTAAAAATATTTAGAACATGATTTTTTTAATACTATCTATATCCTTAATTTTACCTATAACAACACATGTGTAGATAAAATATTGTATGAAACTGCATATATCAAAATAATTGAGAATTTAATTACACTCATTATATAGCAGTTTGTACTACAAATAAATGTTTTACATAATTAAAGTGTGTGACTACGATAAAGATTCAATAATCTGCAATTTTCATCTCCATCATTCATTATGCTCTCATTTTAACACCTTGGTTAATATATTTAATTTTAATTTTTTAACATGTGTTAGCTGGGTGTAATGTGTTCATGGCTGCTAGTTTTTACATAATCACAAACTGCGACACATTTAGCATCACTGGAATCGTATTTTTGGGGTTATTTTAGCACCAGGTCCCCTAAAGCCCCAGTGTGTATGAGGCTTTACTATAAAATATCCAGGTACGGTATTTTAATGTTATCAACATACAGTCAAGTTACTTTAATCACGCCAAAAATTATTTAATTCTCACTTTTGGTTTAAGATTAAATCAATATGCAGCAATATGGCCTAATTGTATGGACACATTTTTTATGCACATTATTTTTTCCGCACAATAAATAATAATTATTAAAAGTTATTAATTTTATTACATCCGCTTTAATTATATTTTTTAATTTTGCAACCAGTTTTTTTTTAATAAATAATTGGATTATATCTAAATATACAATGTGTGGACATGTCATTGTTTAAAATTTTAATATAATGAATTTTAATATGAGTAGGAAACGAGAATGACGTTTTATATAATTTCTAATGGAAAGTTGGCATGTTTATAATGTTTTATAAATTTTTATTTATTTGTGGCGCTTACGCTGGCGCGATCAGACGCTTTGGGACGGCTCTCAACTTCAGACCTTATGGTTATAGTTTAAGATTATTATTGCGGTCAGTATATTAAGATAACTGCTTGATGTCATTTATTGATTCAACCGTTACTTGACAGAACTCCATGACTTGATAAAACATAAAAATATTTTGCTAATTTTCGGTCATTTTAATCGCAAATAATACGACAAAATTACAATCTCAATGCATTTCGCCTCTACATGTGGCGTCTTCAGATGTTAAACATTCGACGCTGTCAATTGTTTGTTTTATAAAAATAACTCCTTGAATATGTATGCGTGCCGTTATATACCTTGGCACGAGAAAGTTGCAGCGTTGGCGTAATCGAGACTTAAACGGTTCATAGGATTTTAATAAATATAATTGAAAATAAATGTTTCCTTATATATCATTGTAGTAACCAAAGCAAGCATGTCCACATCTGTAGCTAATTTCTCTTAATTAGGTGCTATCCGTAAAATTCACCTATAAGTCATATCGCGGTAACTATCATTATACATTAAAAAAATTGATAAAAATCATACTTTGTCAAATGCAAATAATTGAATGAACATAGTTTTTTTTATTATAAGATTAGAAAATTCTGCGTATTTCTGTATATTATCTTTGTTAGATTTTATTTTTTCATTATTGGAAATCATCAATATTTTAATTATTCAGTTTTTTTTGCAAATTTGAAATCACTGTTGACATGTTTCGAGATCCATTTTATTATAAAAATAATATTTAAATATATGATAAATTATATTAAACTTAAATCTGTGTGTATTATGAAATTTTGAATGAACAACCGACTGCACTAACTGGCTAAAATCTAAATAATTATGTTTATGAAAGTATCCATTGATTTCCAAATGATCATCAACGTTAGTAAAGTATTTATAATGAATGAAGCTTTTACAATTCGATTCTCTACTGACCATTTCATTATTATATTAAGTTTTGACTTTTCATAATGTATGCAGACAGTATGTTAGTTTAACACGAAGTCATTGTGTAATTGATACGAATATAGTTTGATAATTTGATGTTTCTGTATTAATAATGTAGTTTACAATAATTGAGACTCCAGTGCGAATGGATATTTTAAATGTTTCAAGTGTCATGTGGTGAAGACGCAGGCAGTTTGCGAGACGTGAGGGGATGGCCGCCTAGTAGCGATAGGTTAGAGAAAATTAAATACGTATTAAGAAGTGTATTATTTTAATAACCTGTTTCAGTGTATTACCCACATTTTTGATCAAGAACTAGATTGATGTTTCGATTTATTTTTTATTTATAAGAGTATTATTCGAAAACTTCACCCTATATCACTAATGTATTCTGCTTGAAAAAAACTGTGGTTCATTAAATCCTGGTTATGCAATTATATCTTCGCAATTTGTTTCTGTTATCATTTGTTCATTTTACCACATACAAGTCGAGTACTTATTTGTAATGAAATATGTTATGATTTTGTAATAACTGAAGAAATGAATGCGATGTTTGATGTTCATACGATATTTTTTAATAGGTGTTTGAATGTCAAAAATCTTTATTCATGTTGTCTATGATTTTCTATTTGTTTAACTTGTTTCGAACGTATTGGGGTATTTATGCTTATCGATTATTTCCGTGACGCTTTATATTTCGTGGGTTCATACCTTTGAATATTAGGCTCTTAAATTATTAGAATTAAGCATTGTGTGCCTCTGTGTATAGTAGTCAGTTACATTAAAAACTCGTCGAAAGATTTATAAAAATCATTAGTCACGCGAGAAAGGCGAACGATTGATGATTATATTAACAAAATTTAGAATAAACATAGATATTATCTAGTTTTATAAGATGCCTTATGCGAGAGATTTTTGGAGAGACTTTTGTACTGGCTCGCATTTGGCGGCGATTCTTTGCAAAAGATCGTGATATTGTGCCGGAAACGGCTAAGAAAGGTTTAGCTATTTTATGTAAATTTCATGCGATAAGAATCTTAATATTGTATCATTGGTTACCATAAGCACTTATAGTATTTGAAATAAATATTTACATTGAAAAAGTCTATCATTGTATTTGTTTATTTACTGTCCTTTTGTACCTTTTGGATTTTTTAGTAATTTAGGTACTCCGGTATCAATGGACTCTAATTGAAAGTTCATTAAAACGATTACAATCCTCACAAATAACCAATAAAATATATTACAGAGAATAAATGGAGAACTAAAATTTTACTACGATAAAATGTAGCTTACAAAAAGCGATTGATGATTAAATATTTAAAGTAATAAGAACAACTTAAATAGAGATACAATATAGTAAAATTCAGCAACTTTGATTATACAGGAAGGTACCTAGTCTAAATTTCTTTCATTTATTATAACATATACATGTTACATGTTAACGATAAAATAATTAATTGACAAAAGAAGTGACTAAAGTAGAATCAGTGCTTCAAAACTGATCAAATAATGGAAATATGGCGCTCTTTTTTTTAGCAACGCAATTGAATCAATTTTGTAAGCGGAGCATGTAATAAAAGTTAAAAATTGCATGTAGTTTAAAAAAAAATTAACTCTATAGACCAGTGCTTGGCTCCGATCTTACTTGATGGTAAATGGTGATACTAGAATTAAATCCCCAAATGTCAACGTTTTATTTTCATTCTTTTCGCAGTTGTTACGTTTTTGGTCATAGAGCAAATATTGTATTGAAATATAAATTTGTTAACCTTTATACAAACATTTAAATTTGTAATGGTAGATAGGTAGATCCAAAAACGAATATAATTATGTCGATAATTTTGTCTCAAAACATCAAAATTATAATTTTTTTTATTGTATACAATTGGCATTCAGAGATAATACTTGTAAAATTTTCTCTTTAGTTAATATATATACTATGCCCTCTATGTCAAATTCTTGCTTAATAAGTTCCTTTTGGCGTGTATTTCTTTGTGCGCTTATCATATGTATGAGTTAACTTTCTGAATATGGAGATGGCATTAGTTGATTTAAAATTAAGATTTTTTTTACATTCATTTAATATCGCTCTATATATTGCAAAAGATATTTATTTGCATAATTTTCATTACATGTGGCCTTTTTATTGCCGCCGTGGCATAGTGGTTTACCGCCTGCTTTGTAGCAAGAAGGTTCCGAGTTCGATTTCGAAGTCACAGTAGTATTGGAGTCTGATTGGTGGTAGTTCCCGAACCCGCCTGGCTACCACCTTCAATGTTAAGCTGTCATCATAGGAGCGTTGTTTTGTTGAGTATTCTTAGTTTGCTTCATCAATCGTGACCTAATCGTCACTTTATCATTTAACTGTCACGCCATGTAAAAAAGAGGTCAATTTTATGTTTTCTGATAAAAACAATCTATTTTTTTTGGTACGGATGAAAAGAACGCTTATTGTATATACAGATGGATAGGAAATTGCTGAAAAATGTAAGAAATGTAACACATGCAAGTTTTATTTTCATCTTATAAATCTATTACATACTGTAAATATAAAATACAAAGTTGGTTAGGCGTTTGTGTTGGCAATAATACACATAGTAAAATATAATAGTATACTCTGAAAGCGAGAAATAGTATACAAATCATATGGTATAAATATTTCAATAAATATGATACACAAATATTTTTAGTAAATAGTGATGACACGGCGATGAGTAATGATGTTATATTTTGTATTATTTTTAATGAATATTTGTCATAACGCCATCTAGTAATGATAGGTTAAACTTAACACAGTATACTTAATTCTATGGGAATGCTTTATTTTCTGGTTAGAGCTCACGGATCAGCGGATCCGATTAAGCTGTAATAGTTATCAAAAACACTAACAGCGCAAACTTCATCGAACCCAGCAGCAGCAGCAACAGCAGTTTATTTTCTGGCACAAAAGTAACCCTAATCGAACTCGAGGATAGTCATAATTTTTTACTGTATTTGAAATAATGTGTGAATTATTTTTATCGTCTATCACGCAGGAACCTCTAATTGTTTCGTGAAAAAAAAAGTACCCTGAATGTTATTCCATGATATATGGGACTTTCGTATTAAGTTTAATAAAAATAAGTTCAGAAGTATTTTGGTGATTGATGGTTAAGGAGATAGGCAAACAGAGAGACAGGCGGACAAAAAACCTAAAAAATATTTTTCACTATCTATATCCTCGAAAACCTGTTTCATTTAAAATGTTCACAAAATTCATCTATACATGCGGCAAGGTCAGTTTTAATTCATGTATAGATTAATGCAGTTTATGGAATTTTTCTTTCTTTATTTCCTGTTAAACACCTAACTACGATGCTTGCGAATAACTATAAAAGTATAGTAATTATATATAAAGTTCTATCTTTCAAATATAATTACTTAAAAGTTCGGATTTCAGTAGGTATGTACTTCTATATCATCATGTCCCCTTATAAGAGGCAGGAGGCGTCGAGATTAGTCAAGAATCCAATTACATTTTAGAAATATCCCATTTTTTCCTCAACGCGGGTTCAAAGCTCACAGAAAATTATTTTCTTCGCTCCCTTAAGAAATGAAAAATAAACGTGTCTTCGGTTGGAGCATCGTCGAGAGCGATGGAAAAGCAATAAGTGCGAGTGAGACGAAGCATACGTACAAGAGTGCCGGTGTGAAGGGTGACGACAATTGAGAGGCGCCTCGCGGGGATTTGTTGAACGAGTCAAATAAGGCATTTTTTTTAGAAAATCTAAACGAAAACAAGGTTTTTAATCTCTCATCGGTTAGGCATAATATAATATTTTCATAAAAACTTTTCAGAAGGTGATGCGATGTCCCTAAAAAAAATTAAGAAGTGTCGTTTAATACGAATCAGAAATGTTTGCACACTTGTACTGTTGGGCGGCAAAAAGATGGTATGATGGTTTCGACTATGACGCTCTCCACCAAAAGAGAGATAGCAATAGTAAAATAAAAAAAGTCTGTGCTAAAAATTGGAAGTTAAAAGTACCATCATCTTACTACCACTCGTGTGGATCCGGAATCAAACCTGGGATTTCCTTGTTAAAGGTATGCGGTTAACCACTGCGCTATGAAGGCAGTTAATCAATATTATCAATAGACCGTACATTAGATTATCGCATGTATCAATTTATTTTAAAAGTCTATGGTATTATTTAAGTGTTGTCTTATATATTAACAAATTAAGAAATTTCAAGTATTAACCGAAGCAAATAAATATATAGCAAACTGATCGTCAATTAAATTTTGTAAGTGGAAAATAAGTTTAATAAAAACCACAGAGGGACTCTGCACTTCTGACGGCAGACTAACCTCCGGAATGTAAAAATCTAAAATTGTACCATTTTAATTATATTTCACTGATAACATTATTTAAACATTTTGGGTTCGATTTTTATTACGAAAAATAAAAAAATAAACTATTAGGCTTTAATCATCATATCAGCCACTGTAGGACAAAGGCCTCGCCCAAGGATCGCTATGACGAACGGCTCTGCGCCTCTTTCATCCAGCCTGTCCCAGCGACTTTGTTCAAGTCGTCGGTCCACCTTGTGGGAGGTCTGCCTACTCTGCGTTTGCCAGCACGCGGTCGCATTTCGAGAACTTTTCGGCCCCAACGGCCATCTGTTCTGCGAGCAATGTGCCCCACCCACTGTCACTTTAGTCTGGCTGTTCTGAGAGCTAGGTCGGTAGCCTTGGCCCTCCAGCGAATCTCCTTATTTCTGATTCGATCGCGTAAAGAAACTCCGAGCATAGCTCTCTCCATTGCTCTTTGGGTGACTTTGACCACGTTTGATATCCATGTGTCATCACTGGCAACAAACACTGGTCAAAGACTTTCGTCTTGAGACACTGCGGTATTCGAGACGAAAACATCTTACGCAGCTTCCCAAATGCTGCCCAGCCCAGCTGGATTCGACGATTAACCTTTTTCTCGAATTTGGACCTACCCAATTGGACTGTTTGTATTTTTTTATTGACTGTATTGGTGTACATGCTCGTCTACAACTTCGCATGTAGTGTCTCCTACCTTCACTGGAGTGGGTAGTACATGGACATTTGACATAATCTTCGTCTTGTCCATGTTTATTTTGAGTCCCACTTGGCGTGAGGCTACTAAGGTTATCGAGCGTAGCGCCGAGATCTTCCAGGGTCTCCGCTATGAGTACAATATCGTCGGCGAATCGAAGGTGCGAAAGGTATTTGCAGTTGATGTTAATGCCATGTTCCCTCCAGTACATTAGGCTTTAGGCTTTAATAGCATTATTTATATAATCCATAATAGAGAGATGAGAAGAAGATAAGATGTTAAACCTAATTTTTCAAGCGACCAACTTTAAAAATATTACACAAAAATCGAATTGTGTTTTTATATACTCGTAATAGAGAGATTACACCACGTAGTATTTCTACTTTTTGAAATACTAGCAACACTGGTTTTTATAAAATTGTAACGACATCAGAACAAGTGAGCAGATGTTAGCGTAATTAATAGAGTAAAGGCAATCGACGTCCCCAAAAGCAATAGAATATAAATGAGAGCAAATATATTTGTTTCACATTATGGGGACCTATGAATTTGCGGTGGTTGTGTTGAGGGGCTGTAGGCTGGAGACTTAGTCAAATAGAAAATGAGGAGATAACAAGTTTTTATATGGTTTAGGGTGCGGTGTAATATTAATGTAACTACAAGCTATTTGAAGATATTTGTGTGATACACTAACATCAAGTTTATGTGACGCACCATTATGACGTAACAAAGTCCATTAAAAAATTCATTATACCTACAAGTGTCCGAATTTTCAGATTTACTTATATCTTTTATGGCAACTTCGCTTTATAGTTTTTTCTAAAAAAGGAAATATAAGGTTTAATTTATGTATCGAGTTACTATGGTCTCTAAAAGCAAACTATGGAAAAATAGCCATAAATCCAGTGCTAAGCACTAAGGCTAGAGATAAGTACCCCCGTTAATTAAATATTTAATTAATAAAACGTACATGATTATTGCATGTATTTGTTTTCTGGGCTTGTTATCTGTATTTGTTTTAATAACTAGTAATAATGTTTCAGTACCTATTATTATGTTATACCTAATATTTTGTCGACATTTCAGCGCGAGTTGCATCGGCCGTGGTCGTGAGGCATCCTCACAAGTTATACCTGTTCGTAATTGTCCCAATTTACATGATGCTAAGTGACAATGAGACCGTGAATCGGTGTGTGTTCGCCCGGAATACTTCGGCTCTTACATGTATGACTGCTAAAACACGACAATAGTGTTATGGTGGTAGATTGAAATAAGATGATGGACAGCTTCCACCCTCAGACGGGTTCGAAAAAACACTACCACCACCCAGACTCCACTATTAGTGCTCCGTATCTAATTCGTGACCTCCGTGTTTTAAGGCAAACGGTAAACTGCAATTTGTAGGCATTTTTGTAGTACCATACTTTGGGACATGAGATGTTGTCTCTTTCTCTCAATAATTTTACTAGTTACAAGCTCCATTCAAACCCAAACTTAATATTTGCACAAACAGATGCAGACAGGCAGGAACAGATACTGCAGTAGTGACGCAGACAGCTTCTGGCAAGAGTCTAGCAGTAACAATAAACTTGACCGATTGTATGCCTTTAAGATTTCCAAAGCTAGTTAAGCGCGGCTCGGGGCAGAGCGCATGGAGGGTAGATATCGATCTGATTCGAACGCGCTGCCCGCCGCACGCGATGCCGCTAACCGCTGATTCTCGCGTCGCCGTTGACAAGTGACGTATGTCTAGCAGCTGTTTTCGGTACAGTCGCGCGCTCATGCGGCTAATTGTTCTATTCATATCTTTTTGCTAGATAACAAAAAATACCTTCGATTAAGCAAGTTATAAATGTCGCTGCACAATATCCGCAGTGGTGGATCTCTTTTTACCGGAGACCATCTATGATAGTTTAGTGTCTCTAGGATAAGCCCGAGCGTTTAAATACATACAAAAAATTTCAATAAATGATGTGATTTTTCTCTATTTTATCTTCGTTGTCGTAACAGGAAATTGAAGTATAATGATTTATTTTTTTTATTTATTAGCAAAAATTTTAATAAATAGTAGATTTATTTTTTTTTTGCTATGAACTGATTCGCTACGATGCAACCGATATAATCAAAGAAAAAAACAAAATAGATAGTTTCGATTTAATAATAAGTAAATAGTTACGATGTGCTAATGCGTTGCGCTCGCGATTGTTCGCTGAGGCCTCGGTACGCTGATTGACGTGCACGCGAGCTGCGGCTCGGCGCGTTGCGGGCACTGCGGCCGCGCGTCTGCCGCGCGCACGCATCCCGCCGCCCCCACTATCCCTTGCCGTCCCCGACCGCCCCACAACACCCCCGCCACCCTTCGCCCGGACACTACCACCTTTAGCTGCCTTGCGTCACATTTCTATGTTTAGTAGTTGAACAAATGTAAGCAGTTCCATACAAAGCAGTACAGCGAACCGGTATAGGTCTACATACGTTTAATTGCCCCCATGTCGCTTTGATTTGAGTTTTGATGATGCCAGACTGACTAGTTACCGCCCTAAATGTCAACTTGTAACAGCTTAGTATGCCGGCCGAGCATAGTTCACAATGTTATTGTTACTTAACATCATTAATATTGAGGACAATGTCTGTTTTTAATAAATTACAGTTTTATTTATTTTTACGCATAAAAAAACACGACTTTAAAAGTGCGGAGTCGTCATACCGCCAATCTAAAAATTGTTTTTCATATATGACAACTATTAGCTGCTTCAATTATTGAATAATTGTAACCTTAAAAAAATTATTCTGTATGTCATTTAGTAGTTTTTTGTAATAAAAGTCAACCAGAAGGCAATTTAATAACTGTTAGTATTAATAATGTCTGTTTATATTAAGACAATTTTTATGGTGAAAAGAGTAACCGATTTACACTTACCGTCAAACTGGTTTTTTAAGCCAATAAAATCTACAGTAATTTTCGTTCAAGCAAGTTATAAGCGCGCTGTTGCCCTTGAGATTTTAGTTAAAATTATAATTTGTGCATTTTTTCGTTTTATATGTGAAATTAATTTGGACGTTGAAAACCATTCGAAAATTTATAAAACCAGTGTCAGATGTTCATTCTGACTACAATAATGTTAAGTGAATTGTTAATTTCGCGTGTTAATATTGGACCAAGTAATTCATACTGTTACATTCGTCCAGGAATTGCGTGAACGTAATCTGATATCTGATTGGTTTCCATTATTGCTAGCGTTGCCCTTGATTTGATATTCACACTTTGATTTCGTGCTTTCTGTGAAACGAAAAGTTACCTTTACGTGTTTTTCGTCGTAGTTGCTTTCTTTGTAGTTTCATGACATTAATTTTAATTTTCAAATTATGTAAATCATTGTCAAATGGGTTTCTTTAATTGTTCAATAAAATATTGCATTTCTAATTCATATTTTAATAGTTTGAAAAGGAGTTATTTTTAATTTACTTTATGCAATTAAACTATAACGTAATCATGTATATTGAGTTATGATAATAATTTAATCTGTTTGATGTTAAAGTTGAATCCTCTATTAACAACAAAGGTTGTTATTAAATCAAGGTTGAGTTGGCCAACGTCAAGGGTTCGCCGTGGACTGCCCACTCCATGCGAACAAGTATACTATCGTGCCGTATTTTGTATATAAAAGTGTAATTTAAGAAGCTGATTGTAACTGATATTAATTAAGTAGTTACCCCAAGTCTCATGTAACAATTTATTTCATTAAACAATAATAAAATGAAATCAAATGGTTATGGGAAATCGCATTTATAGGTCTATATCCAAAATCAAAAGATAGTTTAAGAACACATATATACTTATATATGGCTAACTAGCACAAAAGGAGTTAAAAACTTGAATTGTATAGGCAACAGAATCTTGTTACTTTTGAAGGAAAAACCTAAACATATAAGAACCCCGTTTGATTTCCGGTACGCTTTTGGTTAAGTAAAGCGTGTGTAATAAAGTGTGCCAAATAGGAGGTGAGCGCAGTTGTAATCGACGCGTGTGTCACGGGGTCGCGTGATGGATGCGCCGCGGCGGCAGACCTGCACAACTGCGAGTCAACCGTGAACAAATTGCTGTGCGTCCTTACAATAACTTTGTGCAATTTATGTCACAAGCTATACATTACGGAAATCAAGGACTCAATAAACAATGCTAATTTGTTAATTTCCGCTTTGTTTAATAGCAAATATAACTACTAAAATATAATCTCACATCGTTACGCCATTACACCTGGCACCTTCAAATGTTAGGGCTTCGACACCACGACGTAGAATTAACTTTATGATAAATTTATATTTTAACCTGAAGCAACTAGGCAAGCATTAAGATGAGGTGTTTACTTTGAATAGTACAGTACCCAGTATGTGATTTGGCACTCAGGGAATAAGAGTGAGATATTCGTCTAGATTCAGTCTTATAAAGCGTTTTCTTTGTCTTTTGTTGTCGTGCGACGCAGAGAACGCTCTACATAACTGAGTCTAGCCGATGTTTGCTATAAACTCTTGCTGATCTTCCGATGTGCCTAATCAAATACCGGGTATTGTATGGAGATACGCCTCTGTCATTACATTTAAATGTTATTTACTGTGTAATGTTTTTTTGAACAACGCGAGGTTGTAGCTATGCTTAATGACATGTGAGGGACGGAAGTATTCTGGGCGAACACGTTTCACCATCTATAGCCTCACTGACACTCAATATCTGGTGAAACCGAGGTAAAGTGTTAGCCCATAACCGATTAATAAATTACCTTCTTTATTCGTCGTTAGTAAAACGTGCCGGATTGCGGTACCCGCGTAGACGGACTTCGATAGTAATAATTAACCACCATCAAAACTGTAACTAGCACTTTCATAAAACGCTGCACGTTCTCGAGGCGTGTAGTTGATCGTCGGGCGGGGTGTTAGTAGCGATGTGCCGGGTATTCCCTGAAGTTATTATGGCCCAGTGAACCGGGTAACGAACCCCGACCCGCCGGTCCCCCGCCGCACTAAATAATACATTACTCTTATCATAAGCACCGGCGAAACAAACGCCCGCCTCGTTAATATCGTAAAGTACTGAAGCTTCTGTCAATAGCAATACGTTAACCTAAAAGATACAATTTGTAATCTTTTAGATATTATCTTCAACAATAATTATAAAATGGACGTAGTTATCATTTATTTATTTAATTTTATATGCCTTAAAGGTACATGGCGATCTTTATGCCACAGAGATATTTATATATCTGACAAACAACTTATTTAAGCGTTAGTGTTTTTGATACTCAAATATTATTTTACTAATTTGTGCTATTTTCAATGATATAACGAGGGTTTATGAGATCAATGGTTTTAATTTCTAAAGATTACTTATCAAAAAGTTTATCTATGCAGATTTTTTATTAATTCAAGGTTATGACAAAAAGAAACTGGAAAATGAACTTTTAAACAAAATCAATTTTTGGTAAATTCCCGAACCTCGTAAATAATGGACTTTTGATGTTCTTGAGGGTTTTCCTAACCCACCTTATTAGTTTCAATATCACCCTGGCGCCATAAGAGCATTCTACTCTCCGGCAGCCATACGTGCTAGTGCTAGAAATATTCTGAGCGAACGCGCTTACCAACTACGGCCTCATTTTCACATAACATAAGGTAAAATTGAGGTCAAGTATTACTCCATTGCCGTACAAATATATAATTAAAGACTGTAAATAGTACAGAAAGATTGTAGAAGCTGGGGTCCGTTAGTATTGTTTGGTATACTCCGTAACATGTGGAATGATAAATATTATTCTTATCTAATGACAGATCGCAATTTTACCAGTAAGTATAAGTAATAACAATAGTTGCTTGTCATCGCTCCCCCTTTCCTCGCGTACCAGTTATGATTAACAGCTCCTGAGGTGGCGGTGGTCCCGGGTGGCGTGGCAGTCATCAGCCGTTCGTTTACAGTTTTGCAACTATTCATTTGTCATTATTATATTGTAAATAAAATAAATAAATATCGGGGATTTTTTTCACACATAGTGCTCTGATACCAAGATAGGTAGCCAAGCACCTGTAGTATGAGTAATCAGAGACCGATATACTCGTATATAACGGACAAACACAAATGTTCATGACAAGAATGTCTATTCATAGCGGGAATCGAACCCGCATTTGGTATAAGAGGTAGGGTTATTATATTTGCACCACCGGGTCATCTTTAATAGAATTTATATTAATAGTCAATTATACGTTTCTGTTTATACGTATGTGCATGAATAGGTTCATAGAAGATGAAAAGACTTTTTTGGCAATTTGCTAACACTTGATGCCAGTTTCACACGTTAAGTGACAGTGGTGCCGTGGATGGTGAAACGTGTTCGTTTCGATTACTCCGCCTCTCATATATACGTCTGCAGGAACACAGCAAGGATGTTATGGCCAAAGACATTATGAAAAGTTGATACGTCTGTATTTACGAATTCGAATTCTAGAGGGAAGACATCTTTTATTATTTATCAAATACTCACATGATTGTAATTTCACATGATTGTAATTGTGTTGGTACTAGCTTTATTTAAGCAATGCAATTCACTTACCAGGTCACTCACTCGTATCCATTGTATATAGATAGCTTGAGTATTTGCCCAATATTGTTCGACATACTTCACGAAAGAAAGTAAAAAATGTTTTTGAAATTATTCAATCTTGATTTAAGTAAGAAAATTGTAACTATCAATAGTCTTTTAAATGTCGGTGCTTGTAAAATGTAACTGGGGGGGGGGGGAGCGATCAAAATTCGAATTAAACAGTGTTAACAAGGGTCACCACAATGCAGCGGGGACATCTGTACACATAGGACGTGTACCCAGTGTCGCAGTAATCGTATGTACATAATGAAATGAGTTCAATATGCGCCCGCCGTCCCCAGAGAGCGCGCTGGTGTTCAACGCCGCGCCTAAGCACGCGGATCTACTAAATTTGGATATGACATTAAATTATTATTTAATTATCGTAAGTATATGGTTAAATAAATAACTTCACTTTGTTAGTAATAAACATCGCAATAATCATTAATCAATTTCATTAATTATTTCTAACGCTGATCATTATGAAATTACGTTTTATTACAAATTTTACATTCATCATCGATGAAACATTATTGATATAGAATTAGTAGATAATAAAAGAAATATAGTGGGCAGTATGTATTATATGTATTATTATAGCAACAATATTAACCCCTCGAATGTTGTGCGTGCAAATAGGCGCCTCGCAAAGATTCGTTTTCCGTTACAGATTGTTGCATATTTTTACTAATTAAGTTCAGAGAAATTATAGTATGTTTTAATGTACTAAAGCGCAGGTTTTCGATTATAGATTTCCCATAAAAATTCAAGATTACACAAGTTATACTTCGTTACTGAATTTTTGCGCTATGGTACGATCGGCGCGCATTGAAGTCTCCAGTAGTCAAAGGATTAATTTTTAATAGTACACCGAAATTTAGTAATAAATTGAAATAGTTATAAGCATGCTTACGTACAAGAGGTGGTCTTACAGAGTGCGTATTCTGGAGTATAGGTTATATAACTCGGTCTCTTCAGTTATGGTCATGGATTTAAATAAGTAATACAATTAAATTTTTTTTGACCCAGCTCAAATTACAAGGCTTCGGTAATCTTAAGGTCAAAAGGAATGGTCAAGTCCAGTGGGTATGACTTCCTGCATGGCGCATTGCTTTACCGCTTGCCTTATAACACGAAGGCCTTTGGTTCGAATCCATAGTCTGATGAGTGAAATCGTTGGACTAGCTACCACCCTTAAAGTCATCCTGTCGCCATAACAGCTATATTCCGGCATAAATATGAGACCCAATGAATACTCTATTCAAGGCGAGCACATTTACATCATGTAAAATTGAGTTACAATTTTAAGTCCAATGACGGTTAAAAAAAATCGTTAGCATTATTAAAAAATATTTAATTTAATACCGCATCGATTTCTTCATGCATCGTTGCGCCGTAGTCTCAGGAGACAATGTCCCAGGACGCGATCTAGTCCTGATTTATTTGCCACGGCGCGCTCGCTCGGACCGCCCGCCTGTTTACACGCGCGCCGACGCCTCTGTTTACTCTTCATTTATTTTTTTACTCGACGTTTTAAAAGCAAGCACTAACGTATCACGTTCACGCCTCCCGGTCTTCTCATTAGGTGCATGGCCGTATAATATAAGTTACGAGTTTGGGAAGCGCTATTGATTTTTGTTAATGAAGGAAGTTGTTGGAGACGAGACCGTTTAAAGAATAAGATCAAAATTTACAAACACCTGGTCGGAAACAAAAATTTATGCAATATTTTTTCAGGTTATTAACAATTTAACAAAAATATATGCAATATTTTTACACCTTGTTGAGACTTATTCATATTATTTAGTATTTAAAAACTACGGAAGACAGTTAAGTTAGACTTCAATTTATTTCAAATTCACGGAAATCAATATACATTGTACATACGTTCACGGAATCCGGAGTAAATATATTCCACTTTAATAAAATATCTTTGCACCCCTGGTTACATAACATAAAAGTAATATGATAAAAAAGATATTTCCTCCACAAAAAAATATCAATTTTTGTGTAAAAAGTATTTTTTATTTTAATTTTATTCCATCGATACGATAAGAAAACAAACGAGTTATAATAGAATTAAAATCGACTTTGAAAGAGTGGGGAGGAGTAAAAAATGCAATATGCCCGTGGGATATGCAAATAGAAGCGCTAGTATTTCGCATTTATAATTCAAATCCAACCTTAACTTACCGAATTTCCACCCCCAAGCCGCACACAATTGACGTTTCGCCCGCGAACCCCGCGCCTTTGTGCATGCGACGTGAATGCTCGGCCTAATCTCGTTCACGTGTCCGCCACGCGCGAGTCTTGCACACGACAACCAGTGAATAGATCACTTTATAAACGATTCATTCATACTAACTATGCAATGTACTCCCAGCTTTACGCTGCCATCTTAAACATCAAAATCGAACTGTCAAATTGTGGCGGTTAATTCGATTCGAAAAGGTGCCAGATAAAAAAGCACGGCTCTTATCTTAACTGATTGGATAATCTGTACTCAAACGTTATAGTATATCGTATCGGAAACAGAAATATAAGCCCCAACGTTCTGATTAAGTTCTTTTCGGGGCGTAGCTGTTGGGTGCAAAATTATAGTGATTTCTTGACATCGGTGTCACGTTTCCTTTGTGGTTGTTACAATTTTTGGGCAGAATGTAGACAAAAAATCTGCGTTTTCAATGGTAATTATTAGTTTTGTTCTCGGTATTGAAAAAGGGGATGTGCGGGGGCCGCTAGAATGAATTTATTTTAAATGTTAATTTATCTAAGTAATATAATGTTGTTGTTTACGATTTTATTTAAGTAAGAGTTAATTTATTTGAGTAATATATCAAAAACTTATAAGAAAGTTTTGACCTCGTAACTATAAACTAAAGTTTGCATTTAATCCTTTTTATTATACTATTAATATACCATATGGTTTATAACATTTTCAATGAGCAAATAAATCATTGCATTGTATTATTTTGCGCTGAACTGAAATTAGTCTTGATTTCATATTTTTTTTGTAAACATTTTGTGTACATTTCGGGCAGCATCATGCAAATGAGCTAATTGTGAATACAAATATAGAATCTGCTGACTGCGCTGTTTAGCTTGATGTTTACAAATATTGCTCGGATTTGAACGTCTGACCCCTGCATACAGATGAGCCATTTCCCGGCTCGACGGCTGTAGGCGGCCGATCTAATCACATATTCATGGGGAGGCTAAGAAAATCATTTCGTGATAAAGCTATTATATAGTTTTCTTTGATTATATTGCCTAGAATATGGATCTTAAAGTATTTTGAGTTTTATTCTTAGTCAAATCCTTTATAATGTAACACATATAGTCTTTTGATGTTACAGTAGTCTTAAATTTTTATATTATATCGAAAGGATAACTTTTTTCTATGTTAAGGTGTTACAGAAATAAAGGTATTTAAATTATTTTATTAGTGTTTAAAAAATACTGTATTTCCATTTCCGAAATTTAGGCGAACAAGCTGATTTTCATAAGGACATATTTAATAATTTGTTACCGTATTTTATGTATTAAATTTCAAGACATTAGAAATAGAACATTTTTAATTTAAATTAGAAACGACGAATAAAAAGATTATTAAATTTGAACAAATATATACTTTAATTGTGTACCCGATTGTACTGCGAGGGTTTGGGATTTGAATGGCAAATTGGGAAATGATAACTTAAATATTTACACGGGATGAGATTGATGCGAAACTGTTTCAATACTTGTTCGTGATACTTCGCTTGTTTGTGTAATAGTCTATTTGCAGTGTTTGTTTTGTTCGACATGAAATGATTTCCAATGAACATAGATTTATTTTTATTACAATGTCAATAACTGTGAGTTATTACGCGTATTGTATAATTTCAATAACAAACATAGTTTACGTAATAAATAAAAATTTTCGTAGATCTTTTACATTATTATTTAGCACAGAAACTATTTATAGAGGAAATATCTGGTTATTTAATGTCATTATTTAAGTACTTTTTATGTTCAGTTTGACCGTGCCGTTAAATTTTACATTTTAGATGTTATTCTTTTTAAGTGTACAAAAATTAAAATAATGTAAATAAATAAAATAGATTTATTTCTTTCTGTACTCATCATATTATATGGTGCTATTTTATTGTTAAATTGAAATTTTTCGTAGCATTAGATAATTAAGCAATTATTAAAATGAAGATTAGTAGCGCTAATTTCTATCTCTAAACACTAGTGTGCAGCAGTGGTGCTACCACCACTAGCCCAGTATGTTTTAATTAAACAATAATGTGCAATAAAATTAATAAAAAATAATTTCGTACAAAATCTTGACACGACTACAAAGAAAAAAAAATATATTTTATAATGTTTTATTGGGTAGACGTGTACATATTTATTTAGGATTGCCCTACAAACCAGTGGTGTATGTATGTGTTTTTTTAACACTACAGCGTTAGCCAATTGAGAATAGAGTAGAAATCTATCTCAATTGAGACGATATGAGGTAATAATGAAACCCCATAAGCACAAAATACTTTGGCTTTAATATGCATCAATGCAGTTTTTGACGTACATGGTGGTAGCAAGCCGGACAGATTCGAAATACAGTACCACTAACCAGACTCCACTCTTCATGTGGCATCGAGTGATTACCGTGTTAGAAGGCAGACAGTAAAGTACTTCGACACGGAGGCAGTGAAAGTTCCGATATAATAAATAATATTATATGTAACTAAATTACAATCTTAACGCGTTTCGTCACTACACATGCCATCTTCAGTACATATTAGTAATCTCCTGACCTCCATTATGACCAAGTGCTAAATCTATTTTAACTATTTCCTCACCCATTGAGCTGAATTTATTAGAAAAGCAAAAAAAAAATACTGCAAATAGTTTGCATCGAATTGTGAATCCGCTGATTGTTGTCGATTTACAAGGTTTATCTGAATGATTCTCAGTAGTGGACTATACCAGCACGTCAGCATGCACTCGAAGTCCACTCCAGAGTGAAGGGTGTTCTAAAAATTATGGGGCACATGTTGCAATGTATGTGTAGTACCCTCGACGTTATTTGGGCCCCGGGCTAAGTTTTATCCCGCTGTGTGCAGTTCGCTGATAAATACTTTGTATTATACTCAACCGTTAGCCTTCAATGGCGATGTTAGTATTAGATCAAATAAAAATTTTGATTCCAAACGCAATTGTGAAACATTTTTTTTTATTTTACACGTTTTAGAGGGTTTATAAATAGCACAAAAATACGACTGCATAGTCAATGCATAAGCTAAAAATAATTAATTATCAATAAATTATGAATTAATAATTTATAAATTGGTATAAAAAAACTAAATATTTTCTTGCATTCGTATATATTTTTTTGTATTCCTTCTTATATTGTTGATGCTTAATATCCGTCTGCTTGCAACATTCTTAAGCCTGAAACATATTTCTTCAGTTTTAATATTAATCGATGAGAGCTTTATCAAATAAATAATTTACTATACTTTTTTATCGCGAAGTAAATCTTGGGATATCCAAAAAGCTGGAATGATTTTAAGAGGTACCAACAATAACTTCCGTGGTGCAACGGCAATACCGCTTGCCATTTGGAGGTATTCGGTTGAATTCCTTGGCCTTACTAGTAGAGCTTGGAAGGTGGTAGAATTTTTGCCAACCCGTTTGGCTAGCTACCATATTCAATGTCAATCTGCTGCCATATCACCATTGCATCATTCCGACAGTCATGCGTGTGAATGCGAGAGCATTCTCAGAGAGCATACTTTATCATTTATGGTGTTGTTGTTACTTTATAAAGAGTGAAAACGTGGTCAAAAAACCAACGCAGAAAAAATATATGTCTATAGTTATAAACATGACCCATCTGTTTCTTTTTTTTAAACAGATGAATTGTTGTTATATGAACGAAAATATGTGGCGTCAATAGTAAAACATATTGCTATTTGCGATATTCTGTTTGCAGTATAGTGATGGTAGAACAGTGGCGACGCTCCCAACTGATGGCGCACCGGGGATTCTAACTGAATGACGTTCGAGAGGTATTTGGAAATAATGCAATTAATAAAAAGGGTCATGCGTTTGGAAATTAAATGTTATGAAATGAGATAATCATAGCAAAATTATTATTGATTAATAAAAATAAACTGAATAACATTATAATATTATAGTAATACCAGTACTTTTAAAAAAAAGAAAATCCAAAAAGAGTTTTTTTCTTTTTAGAGTCCCATATGTAAAGTTCAATGAACTTCCAAATTTCTAATATCGTAATATTGCAAGTTAAAGTAATAGAAGAATTCTAGCCTTTTTTTATAAAAGAATATTGTTAACGGTGAAAACGGATTCGAAATTCCAGTATATGGTAAAAATTTTCATACCCGCTTGGTTAGGGTATGAAAATGTACCACCATGCTGTTTTCTGACTTCCGTATTATGAAAGAGTGTAACCATCTATGAGCTCATTGTTACTTTCCTTCGCGAGGTGGTTAACAACCTTTATTTTAACACGGTCCCTTATTCGAGTCTGCGGACACATGGGTAATGAAGTATGTATGCAATGGATTTTTCTCTCGCTTTATTAGCTACCAACCTCAATGTCAATCTGCCGGTTTAACAGGATTGC
>DWQX01001225.1:0-30058 GCA_018245475.1 Pharmacophagus antenor | reverse complement strand
CTGTTGTGTCGTATACACCGCCTAATACTTGTAATATTTTAAATTCCTCATCCATTGGTACAAATTTAAATTCTTAAAATTATTACGCGATATGAGAATGGAAAAGTGGTTTATACGTGAAATATAATCGTAGCTGGGTAGGAGTTATGATAGGTTTAGAAATTTCTAATACACGTGCGATCTTTGTTCATTATGCACTTGAAAATGCAATCCCAAATCTTGTTGAAAGCCAAGAAATTAAATGTTTTGAGGTTTTAAAAAAAAATTAAATATAGTTTGGTCTAATTGCCCCAGAATTCAGTGATCAAGTGGCAGAATCTCGTCGCCTGGCAGAGCAGGCTGCTTTAGATGTGCCAAGCGTACAGGAGAAAGTTGCTGCCGCCGAAGAGAGTATATCTAGTATCATAGAAGAACTGAATACTGCTAGTGATAAAGCCAAGGAGGCCAGGGATCTAGCGCAAAAGGCTCAAAAGGAATACGCCGATAAGGCATCTGAGGTGACTACATAGCATATTATTATTTCCATTATAAAATGGAAGTCATAAGACTATAATAAGTTTTAAATATTTTTAATAATGTATGTCATTCATGGAACAAGAAAATTGCATTTTGTTATTATTTTAATATTTTCAATTTCATTCAAAAAATGAACCTGGTTTTTTTACTGTTTCCTTATTAGTCACTTTCCATTGTAGTTAGGGTACTATTCGAATATATAAGTAATTTCATTGTACTATTGCTATAGGGTAGCAATAGGATCTGTAGTGCTATCCTATATTACGAGTAAGACAGAGAGAAATTTTATAATACTCATTACATTTTATAGTGTAATAAATAGTTTGCCTGTTACTGGATTTTGATATTATAAAGTAGTATCAATGAACACTTTTGTTAATAATTTAAACAACTGCTTATATTTTTGAGATTGTATTTTAACCTTTTATTATTTTGTTAAAGGAGGCTCACGAAATACGTAAAAAAGCGTCTACGTCTCGTATTGAAGCTGGAAAACTTAGAGATGAAGCGGAAAAGCTATCGAGTGAGTATAAAGTATTTATCAATGACGTAGAAAAACGAAAAATTAAGGTATACCCAATTTATATGAGAATGTTTGTGAATTATAGACAATACAAAAAAAATATTATCTAAATACTCCCTAAAAATTGTAAACAATAAGTGTAATTACTTCATTATATAATGACGTAATGCGGTTATTTTTTTCTCTTTTATTTTATTATTGATTATTATGTGAAATAAATAATAACTCAGTTTTTTTTTATTATATTTTAGCCCGCGTGAAGGGAACCGCTAAGCAAATAGAGGACCGAGAGAAACAAGCAGAAGAAAATACGCAACTGACGCGCGATGCAAAAATGAAGGTATTGTATTAACTGTCAAGAATACATTCGTAAAATTAACAACATTTCACAAAAATTCCTAATACAGTTTTCTAATAAGAAACGTGCATGTCTTTTTATTTGATAGTTTAAATTATTATACTATATTATAGAAATAGTCAACGCCTGAAATTTGATTTACTATATTTTAGCGGCGGCTTTTAATTCAATTTTGCACAGAGTTTTCTGTTTCTTTGTACATAAAAAGTTTTTTTTTAAACAATAATAAAATTATTTATTTTAAAAGTGCCATCTGTTGAAAAAATGATTAACTACTAACGAATTGAGTAAACTTTGAAGTTGCATGTGATGTGACTGTTCATAAATTTAGTGTTTAAATATTTTGTCAACAGATGGAATTATTTGAGATAAATATTAAAGTTTATATGTAACATTATAATTCAGTTATGTATAATTTGTACAATTTGTAAACAGTCATTTATTGAACATCGTTGTGGTGGCTACTGCCATTACTTTGTTATTATCTTTTATGATTACTGTACATTTAATGAAATAAGTTAAGAATCAGTTTAAACATAATAGCTATTAAATAGGTTGGCCAAGCAAACACAGACGCCAGGGAAGCCGAGAAACAAGTGTCTAAAGGGTTAGATGATTTAAAGGTCATAATGGACGAATTGTTGAACCTTCCCACTTTAGACGACAAGGCTTTGGATAGATTGCGTAAGTCTTCGTTTCAGTTAATTTATAAACTATGCGAGAGACTACTTGTAACAAATGTTAATAAAAAATGTTCGTTTTCTTACTTTCTATTTATACAATTTTTATTACATTAGTTATTTATAAGAAGTTATATAATGGTTCCACTATAAGTTGTTAAAAAATTAATCCAAAAGTTAAAAAATAGGCCTAAGCAAATAGTAATAAAATTGTATGTGATATTTTTAAATTAAAACTTTACACCCGCCATAATATTATTTACGTGTAGTTTCTTAGACAAAAGGAGCGCAAAGTGGTAATTTTACTTTAAGATCCATAATTACGGTTCGTTTAATTATGATGATTTTGTAATTAATATTTCGTCGTAAAAAATTATTAAAATAATTTCAGAGACGAGTCTCGATACAGCTGAGAGCGCTCTACGTGAAGTGGATTTAGACGGAAAGATAAAATCTTTAACTGAAGCAAAGAATAATCATCAGAGGTAATTAGAAACAAATTTTATTACTTTTAAAATACCGTTACATTTTAATACTACAATTATTTTAGATTGCCGTCCGCACATATATTAAAGATTTTTATTTTGGGGTCTTGTGTGCCGGAATTATTAGTTTGTTCGGATGTTTGCGCAATGCACTATAGTAAAATTAAATTCTGTAATTTTTTTTCTTAGTGTCCCTTTTATAACTTTAGTCGATAAACTCTAAAACTGGAACTGTTAACTGGTTATATAAAGAAAATTAGTTGAATAATTTGTCTTTTTCATGAATCTCAGTACTTTATCAATATAGGGGATAGTCGTAAAATAAAGTAATTGATTAAACAGATCAATAAATAAATAAATTATCATGTGTTAATAATTTTGTGATCATAGATGGATGAAACAATACCAAGATGAGCACGACCATCTTCGCACAGAAGTAGATAACATCAAGGATGTATTGAATCAACTGCCAGAGGGTTGTTTCAAAAGGATTGTTCTGGAACCAACTGAAGGCCCTAGTAGGACAGCCAATTTCAGGTAGACCCAACAAGTCCTAGAACTTCTATCAACAATTCTAAAACAGCTATCTACTTATTATAAAAGAGAAATAGACTAGATCAGTATGGTTTTAACCAGTTCTAATTTGTAAGTTTTAATTTTTTAAATCCTCCGAATAAGTTTTCTTAGAAACAGTAATAATTTTAAATTTATCATAAATGAGTTTACTATTCATTTCGTTTACAATACCTATTGATTGTAACAAATGTGTTTTCACGTATTGCCATGATTCTAAATTTCTTTAATATATTTTTAATATTCTCATTTTCTATATTACTCTACTCACAGCTGCATTTATGTTTTTGTATTTTCCAAACTTAGTATAATAATACTTTTTAAGACGTTTTCTGAGACTATTTCACAATTATATTATAATATAGATATTATCTATTTGCTCGTGCCATATTTTATATTGGTACAAATTGTAAATATAATAAATAACACTGTTAAGTACTAATATATGAACTATACTTTGTATTTCGTAATAAATTGCATCAAAATTATTTTGTTTACAATCTCGCCAAAGAAATATGAAACGGTAATTATTTTAGATATCTTTTTTCGATTTTACAATTCTTTCTTATATATTCATAACATGAAAATAAAACTGTGTGAGAATAAATATATTGTATTGTAGCTTATTTATTTGTAATACAAACCACTAAAAACTGGATATGTTGTTTTATTGCTGAAACAAGTACGTAATTTCAGAATTTTTTTACTGAAATTGATATAAAAAAATTGGATGTCGGTACTTATTAAAAAATCTGTAGTTATTAAGGTGCATCGAAAAGGTTTTAGTATGTTAGTGCAGTAGTATATATTTTAGTTATTATCTTTGTTTTGATAAAAAACGAGGTTTTTATGAATACTATCTCTTAAAGTAGATGGGTCCCATACATATGGTTATTGAGAATAGAACCAAGGTACCTTTCATTAATGGCCATTAATATTCCTTCAGCTTGAAGACTTTTGTAGGGAGCTACCTTTGTCTTTCCTTAAAGATTCTAGAGCCCCTCATGCAGTGGCGGTACCACAATACAAGCCAAATAACCTACAATATCTCATTAAAAAAAGTTACACTAAAATAGATAAATCATGATTGCTTCAAAGTATTGATATGACTGTAAAGCTAAAAAAATACAGAAAATTCAGTACATATATTAAGAATTTAGTATATTGAAGTGTATTCAAGTGCCCAACAGGTACGCCATTGCCCTCGTGATGCATTGGCAGCGATAAGTAAATTTCTCTTACAACCTTTATATATCTAGTCTTCTAGGAGGCACCTAAAAGACTAGGTATCTTTCGAAGAAATCCCCTCGATAGTAAGAAAGCTTTGAAAGTACATAAGTTTAACAGTACATTGATAAACCTCTCGGTAGTGAACGGATTTACCACGCGGGAAATCAAGTACAGGATTGAAGTAGAAGCAATAACATCGTACTACTCCGACGTGAAAATAGTCAGTGAGCATTGCGGCCCTAAACGGTTCGCGCTCCCTGTGTGCGTAACCAATGAGCTTGTGTTTCTCGAGACTACAATGAACATTAGTCACAAATGTACCGGACAAAGTTATGAAATTTAATTTTTTTTAATTAGTTTTTAAAGAGTAACTTCTTTTTGTTTGGTTAACCTAATATAAGTCTAAATGGTAGTGAGGAATGTGTAGACAACTTACACAATCCGTCAAACAGTGAAATCAATAAACAAAAACTGATATGAAAAAAATTTGGCGAAAATATAAATTATTGAAAATCGCAAAATCGTTAATTTATTTTACCTATCATAGGAGGGAAATTTGTTTTTTTTTTCAAATATTTATCCCATCAACTTTAAGATGAATTTTATGCAATAAGAAAACAATCATCCGACTATTCTTCTAAAAAATAAGTTTTATCAAACACAAAAAACGGAATTAGATAAAAAAAAAATTACGGGTAAAATGTGAAATCCGTAACGTTATTGAACAACAAATCGAGTAAAGAAATACACGTGTAAAAACCCTCACCGAAAGCTTGGGTCTATGTATCCATGTACATTTGGTAACACTACTCGGCCGGTATGCAAACGCTACAATTCCCGGGAGGAGTACAATTTATGGCGAACATTCCACTGAATTTTCTTTTGTTTTTCAAAAATAACGTACTCCCTCGTTACATATTCCTTGAGCTATTTTAGATGTATTTTTAATTGCAACGTGTGTAGAAATGACAATGAATTTTCAATATAAACACTAACTCCGGCGCTAAAAGAGTATTGAAATTTATAATAATTTTAACACCCTGACATACAATTTCAAGCCGTGATTGCAAAATGTGAAAATTGCTGTTGTCATGAGAGGAAACAAGCTGCCAACAAAACAAATTTACAGCAACTAAATTGGTAAATATCTCACTGTCTAGGGGCGCAGAGTTTCCGAAATACGGCGATAAAGTAAAACTAAGTAAGTGGCCGAAAAATAGGTTATAGTGACCAATTTAGTCGGAGCCGCAATTTGGCTCATTTTTTCCACTCGGTCGGCCGTTTTGCTAACAGATTGTAGGAAGAGGCGGATGCGTTTTTACCGGTCGCTAAAAGTGGAAAAACAAAGCAGGTAATCCAAAAACTTTCCCTTAATTACATTCGTACGAAACTAATTCCCAGAACGAATTAAGCGCGATGTGAATTTTGGTGAAGTCCAGGTGCAGATTATGAAAGCTGTTGTGCCGTTGTCAACACGTTCTCTATACAAGAAATATATTGAATAATATATATTGAAGTTATTTAGTATTATATTCATAATAAATTGTAAGCATTAATTTTAGAAGTTTCAAGTTTTTATAATTACGAGTATATACTTCGGTGCTCTTGCATTATTACGTATTAAAAAAAGCTATTATTTTATCAATTTTTCATTTATTAGAAGACATGTTTGTTCGCTAGTATAAAAAAGAATTCAATAACAAATGTAAATTAATATAATACTCTAGAAATAAGGAAGTAAAAGCATTTTTATCAACTTATGGTATTTTGTGATTAGATAACGGTGTATTATCAAATCTATAGTTTCGTAAGTCACATATATAGAGATTTTAGATGTAACTGTTTCTCTTTTAGGTATAGTTAAGTGTAGTACCTGGTTTTCTTGCCATACAGAAGTCGGTATAGGTACAAGGTTGGACGATTTGTATTAATTTGTTATATACGAGTATTCTATAATCCATTGTTATCATAAACACAAGGAATTTGGCATTTTTTTAATGAAGACATGGCCTTCACAAATATCTTCCAATTTATATGATTTTTTATTCTACTCCATCACCATTACAATTAATCTATACGTATAAAATTCAAAGCATGAACTGATTCACTAACTAACCATTAACGCTCGGCCTTAACCACTGCTCCTACGGGAGGGTGTGTTTTTTGTGACGTGTAGGCAAGTAAAATTAATAAAGGATTTTTTGAATTTGCACCCCTGATATAAAGAATATGCAAAAACGAAAAAGCGGCTTCGGCTGTGCATTGATATATGTAGGTCAGTTAGTGTATCAGTCGGGACTTTGAATTTTATATGTATAGATTTATCGAATGGCCTGGAGCATATATGTAGCACACCGACACCCCGAATAATAATTTAGCGTCAACACTACATCGTCAGCCGCACGTTACAGTTGGCTTTGTTAAAAAACATCTCCATGGATTATGAAACGTCCTCTGCGAACGCACAAACTATGTACAAATTACCTGCGATGCTGTCAATTTTTTACAGAGACAGTCTATTTCTTTTTATAATTCTCACGTACCTTTTAAACCGACAAGTTGGTTCTGGTTTCGAACAGCATATTTTTTTCGCTCTTTATACGTATGCTAGATTCTTCAATCTCGACTTATTCGTCCGTTGCTTACAGTCGCTACGACACTTACATAGTACAACTGAAATATTTATTTTATTGATTATGGATTAACACTTAACCTTAATATCGCTCGATGTTAAGTAAATATAAGGCCGTAGGTGGCGAGGCCTGCTTGTCCATAGAACTCTGGCTGTCATATATATGACCATCAGAAAAGCAATGGGGTAATAGCGGAAAATTGACATTGAACTGATATGTTGTATGTATGAGGGTTTAAATCTTACTACCATCAAAACTCGACTAGTGGTACTAGAATCGAACCACGAACGGACGTGTTACAATGCAAGTATTAAACCATAGCCCTGTAGAAACACTACCTTAATAAATGATTTCGAAACTGCCACATATCTAATTTTGTTATACCGGAAAACGTTTTGTCTATTTTTGACCGTTGTGAATTGTATAGGCATGTAGTTAAAAGTGCATAAGAAACGTTCGCGAAAAGCGGTTGATTTTGGAAACCTACTTCGGCAAAGAGTGGACTCAACGTAACAACGGAGAGATTATAGAGTATGCAAATTAAATACAAAACTATATTATAATAGTATATTAGGAGTATTAAATTATTCTTTTATAGTAATTAATATTTATTATTTACATTTCAATATATTGCTAGACTTGTATGGACATACCGCCACTGTTTATTGATAAGCTAAGTAAAAAAGTTAATCTCGAACAAATAAGAAAACGTAGGAAAAGAAAATCATCTACATTTTTCGAAAGTAACAAAACGGTTTTAAATTTTAAATAATTGTGCCCCTCCGCTGTAAGAGAAAAAGTCATTTCAAAAACCCCAGGGCTAATAAAACGGTGTATAAATTTGTAAATTTTCGCACGAACGAGCACTGTTCGGCGCTTCTTTAATTTAGACTTTAAAAAAAATTAATTAGTCAGCGACGCCCCAATGAAAGTGCAGAACGCGGGGAAAACTCAACTACTAAGTTAGCTTTAAGTATTTCGTAAAAATATCGAGCTATTTTCATTGTTACATTTCTTTTGAAACAGAATGAAAATATGTTGAAATACTTTAGCCCCTATTTAAATAAATTAGTGAACAGATTAAAAAATATTATTGGGCTTTCAATTGTTGTAACTATAAATTTTTAACAATGAGATAAATTCAAAGTTTATTGTTTTCTTATCGACATTTTAAAAATAAACGTGTGTATAAATGAGATACAGATGAATACAAGATTTCTTTTTTGTATCGCATTTTCCTTTTATGACAGTAAAAAAATGTTTTTAGCATATCTATTATTAATCGACTAGCAATTGATTTTTAAATAAAAATTAAGGTATTATATTGAAAAAGGTAGTAAGAAATAATAATTAAAAAAACTAAGACATCATCAACATTATATATTGTTAAAAGTTACGCCTATATAAAATGTCCATATTAAATTTCACTTAATAAAGAAACGTAGAGGACATAGGAGACATCTCGCAGAAATGGGTTATAGGACTTGAACTTGACATGAAAAATTAAATGTTTTTTTTAAGCCACAAAAAGAGTCGTGCGACTAGCGGCCATATACTATCAAATACCTAATGACAATGATCGCTATTTGGTGACCTATATAAATCCTTACCACCTTATAATTATCGGCTGACATAGCACATCATCCGGTGAAATAAAACACCACGTCCACGTTATTGTAGTGTGTACACATGACACTTGTCAATAGCCCAGTTATTCCACGAACTATAGCACCGTATCAATCTAAACAATATTATTTACTCGCGATAGATTGTCGTCAGAAATGGGCACAGGAGTGTCGCATATCTTGGCTAAATCCGATAAGAAAAGTCTACCGTCAGTAACATATTCCTCAAACTACAAAAACCTAATACAGCTTTTGTTATATTTTAAGAATAAATGCTGTAATACATAATAATAAATACTAATTACGGTTTTAGTGAATTATATTTTTTTTCATTGGCTTTAGTTCATTTTTTGATGAAAAAAAAACTTAACAGTGGTGTGTAAATAGTTAAAAGTTCTGTCATAAACTTTTATCTATTTACACAAAGAGATTTTTTTTACATATTTGCATTTCAATAAGTGCAGATTTGTATGTAAAAGTGTATTGTTTTTTTTAGTACCGAATTCGAAAATATCATGAAACGCATTTAAAAATTGTGCATAACTTTTTTAAATGAAACATTCTATTCTTTCAAAAGAGCGGTTATAAAGTTATGCGCGTGGCGTAAATTTAAAACAATTTGATGTAAACTTAAGAATCATGTCAAATAACAATGGAGTCACACTTTCAAATAATGAGTTGACTGGCACGATTGCAGAAAAGCGCCACGTTGGCAGATGGAACAGTCCGCAAAGAGTCCGGAAAATCACCGGCAAGCCTACTGTTGTATTCGCACGAAAAAAACTGGTAATGAGGGTTGCTAATAAAAATTGTATATGAGTAGGGATGAGAAGCGAATTATATCGATAACACTGTCATCAATTATGATACTTTTACATTAAAAAATATATCGATAAAGTATCAATATACACATTGTTATGTCCCCAAATAAACTTGAATAGTTTTTACGAATTATAAAATTAAAAAATGTAATCGTATACTTAAAATTAAATGGTTCTCAAATAAATTTATTATTGACGTATCATAGTTACCGGTGAATTTAGGTAAATTTAGGTTGAGGATGTAATAGAAATTCATCAACAATCAATTTTTATTATACGCTGTTAAGTTGATGTTTTGGAAAGTATAAAATTGTAATATTTCATGAAGAAAATTAGTATTCATAGTACACAAACGTGCTATAAAACGTATGATTGTGGGAACGTGCACCACCGGTGTGTCACGGTTCTAGTTCGTCAAAAGGTAAAAATCAAATTGAAAAAAAATTATTCTATTTAAAAATAAATTACTTATTTCAAATTGAACTCTATAACGTCTGTTTTGACCCTTTTCTTATCTGCTTCCCTTGGAAGTTCTTTTAAAATAATAGCCCAAGAGTCTATATTTTCGCTCGACAACGGCCGAAAACATAAAAATCCTCTTCCACATATTAAAGTAATTGTATTTAACAAGTCGACTGCCACACACGTTTACAGTGAAATCTCTTTCCACCGATACCTACATTGGATGCAAATTCTGTTGGATACTCCGTCCGATATTTGTAGTAATGCGAGAAAAAAGATCCGGAAAGATTAGACGTGCTTGCAAAGTGTTATGCATATAAAAGATGCGGGATGGATCTATCCAATAAATGAGTGAGTTTATAGAAAACGTCAACTTATTGTCCCAGTTGTATCCCAAGCGGAGAGCCGCTTTGTATAGAATGCTTTGAAGTTTAACATTTTATATCATTTTCATAATAAACTAATTTCGTAATACTTTAATAACAATCTAGTTCTGTTGCAACTAGTCAAATAAGCGCCATATGAATAAGAGTATATGAATAAGAGTAATGCGGCAGTCAACGTGTTAAAGCTATAAATATACATGACGTAGTAAATTCGATAGTTTGCGTCGCTGTCACCTCACTATTATACTTGTCTAGGAAGGAGCAAGAGTGCAATGTGCAAGTTGAAAATGAGCCTAGTCGGAGAAAGTCGCTACAGTGAAATAAAGTTAAAACATCCATAACTTTAAAACTATTTTTTTATTAATGGTATTTGAAGATCTGAGTGTGTCATATAGACAAATCATATAGAATTCATTTTCAAAAATAAATATGAAAAGTATTAATAAAACTTGCCTAAGACGAGGCAGTGTGACTTTAGAATCTTAGCCTGTTCCCAAAAATCGGATGGACGAGAAAGAAGGAACAATGAAGAGGTTATAAAAAAAATCTTAATTTATGTAACGAAAAAATTACTTTGATTTATTTACATAACAATGTTGATATTAATATATCAAACATTTTTAGCTGAGCAAGGTTTGTTATGAATTATTAGGCCTAATATGTTTGGTATTATGTGTAGTCATAGTAGATATCGTAGTAGAGACTGTATTTTTTTTATTTATATTTTAACACTTATTTCCCTCTAGTGTGTGTATTATGGAGTCCATGGACAATGAGGATAGTTCCCTTGAAATTTTATTATTTGATTTTTCCCCTACCCCTCCCTCTTAGGAGTTAAATTAAAAAAAAAAAACATGATAATGAACATACCCAACAAATTTTTTCTAGTGTGTAGGACTAGCGGCCTAGGCTGTACGTTGAGAGATTGTCAGGCAGCAAATAATTTAGAACTGTGAATTTTATACGAGGATTATTGATTACCATGCGACAAAAAGTTATGGTCAATAATAACCATCACTGGTTTACGTATAATATACATTTACATAGATTCTGCTATTAATAGATTAATCTATAATGCTAGCAATGTAAAAGCTTCAAGACGAATAATTGTTATCATTAAATAATTCTATACACTAAATTGTATACGCTACAAAAAATTTCGTAAAATTATAAAGAGATATAATTTTAATCATATCCATTTTTTTGCGATGCAATTCTTCCCATGTTACTGTGAGACGACATTTTCAATGAAAAAAAATAATATTCGTACAAATTAACTTACTCGGCGGGCCTTTTCCTGTTTTCCTAACTTGGGATAAAATTTTATACGACCATTTTCTAGATATTTTCCCCACTAAAAGAAGAACCATCAAAATTTAACCGCTCAGTAAACAGTAATGCGTAAAAATGGAATAAATAGCTACGAATTACATAGATATCTCCTTTTTATCGTTGGATGAAAAGAAAACTAACAAAACACCTCTATGGTTGTCGAGTAATCTACTAAATAGTTTTTCTCGCCGTAATATTTTAGCTAGCGTCTAAACAATAGTAATTTATGTAATTACCTGAAAAACCATAAATAATTACACCTTTAGTGACTAAGAAACTATAATTAATACTTATTTCTTTTGTATATAATTGGATAGCGAAGTTCTTTTGCTTTAAAAGGACAAAAAATAATTTCGTTTAATATTCGTTACTTCATAGTCGTTAGTTCATTATATGTGGTAGTTAATTTTTTATCGTAAAGGAGCTTCTTATATTTAATAATCCATACTGTGAATATGAAAAGGTAAATATATAATTTTGATGAAAAGTAATTGGGAAATCTGAAAACGCTCTTTTTTCGGATTTAGATTTTAGTTTAAAGCACTATATATTAAAAGTAAATGACATATTTTGTCATAAACTTTAATTTACAAATTGATATACACACATATAAACACTAACTTTAAATAATGTTTGAAACCGTGCCCCTTAGTTATTGGGCAAAATTGTTCTTTGCAATTCATCTTTGCAGCCGGCATCAAAACTGTTTGGCCATTCAAGTGTCTATGGAGGCCTAATAAAGTATATTTTAAATTTAAGTCTGAATTTCAATAAACTAGACTATAATGTGATCATCCACATTCACTTCGATCAATTATTTTAAAAAGTAGTCAATGATTTCCATTGATATAATCACGTCACCAGTTTTCATCGGTTGCCTTATGCGAGGTGAGCGACTATTGTTCACCTTAGCCCCGCTCGCTGCGCTCCTATTGTCTTCGAGTTAGCTTTGCAAGATTGTTTCTGCACCCGCCAACTATATTAGCCTAGTCTCTATTATTATAATAAATTAAATCCCTTTAGACTTGACGCAAAATTTCGTATAACCTTTTAAACAATGACTATCTCAAGTTATTTCACAATTTTTACTGACATTATATCTTATGTATATCGTTATGTATTTGGAAAGAAAGATAATTATATCTAATAATGTTGCGCCTAATCTACAGAGATTTAGTTTATCATTATATTAGGCAAAATACTAATAACAACCTTATACGGTTTATACGAGTATAACTTGTATTTTGTAATTATAGATGTGAAATATTATTGGCAAAATCATTGTTAAGTTATGAAATATGATTATAATTAAATCAAAACAGCGGTGCCAGTTATAAATATTTTGTGTTTAGTTACACAAGAAATGTACTAATACCAAATTTTATTAATTACTCCCTAGTATTAACGACATTACAATTCAGCATATGCTACATTATTTTCACCTTCAAACATAATAATCGATATATACGACAGATACATGTCTTTAGACGATAAGGAATTTAGAACACGAAATTGATAAATAAACATTTTAAATGAATTAAATAAAAAAAATACTATAACGTAGAAATTAAAGAGCGTGCATGTTTTAATTCAATCAACAAATTATATTTTATTTAAAACAAACTGAATAAACACTCGGAAGTATAATTGATGATTCAAAATTATAAAGCAGTTGATGCCACTTAGCCGCCGCAGCGTTCCAAATACAGAATCTGGATGCTCACGGTGCACCATAAATAAATCAATTCGCAACCGCGTGGGGTGTCCACGCCGCCCGGGGAACTCTAAATTTTCTTAGGGTGTCACTAAATCACTGTTATTGTTAAATGTAATGTCCGAAGAGGCACTTACCGACTAGGACAATAAATTATCAGTAAGATATGTTTAAATCATTCGTATTTATCACATTTATTACGTTTCATTGCCGTAATCAAATAAGTTGAATGACGTTCGCGTAACAATAGACATAATGGTGGCAGGCAACCAAAAAGATAACAAAATGCTGTAATGGCCACGGGATCAGGTCATCTGGATAGCGTTGAGCTCGTATGAAGATCCTTGCAGGTGGCTTTTTCCCAGCAATTGAATTATTTACAACGCACCTGTAGTAATAGGTGCGTTTTAAATATATGAAGTAGTAACATCATACTTCATTTTATACCACCAAACTATTTTAAAGTATTTTAAAATAGGTAAATATAACAATATAATTATAAATTTACATATAACTTTTTAACTATAAAACATCATCACATAAACAAAAGAAGACCTAAGTAACTACATGCTGTATGAGAAATAAGTAAAAGAAATTTTGATGTATAGATTAATATACATTTCAAATGCGCATTCAAATATTAAGGTGTCCCCATAAATTGCACCGCACCACGATATGAATGACTCTAACTGGCTATGTTTATATAAACATGCAGGCTCTTAGTCATTTATGGCATCGGTTTCAGTCGTCCCAGAGCTCTTTCAGAGTACGTTTCGTTGGTGACAAAGTCTCTTTTAAAAAATTTTGTACACAGTCCAATATGGAGAGCCAAAAGAATCATTTGCGGCATGTTATGCTTCAATGCTTTAAAAAAGGCAGTAGTGAAAAGGACACTGCATACGAGATTTGCACCGTTTACAGGAATGGTGCTACGATTATTAGGATCTTCCGAATTGGTTTAAGAAATTTGGAGCTGGCAATTTCAAGTTTAAAGATAAAGACCGCAGCGGCCGCCCAGCATCGACGGTTACGGACATTATCAAGACTACCCTTGCTGAAAATCCGCGATACAGTATGCGTGAGATAGTGGATGCCACTAACATTCCCCAAACGACGGTACATAAGCATTTAATCAAGATGGGATATGCGAATCGATATGAAGTTTGGGTTCCACACCAATTGACGGAGACCGGGTTCATGAAACGCATCTCTCATCATGCGACTTGCTTTTTCAGTGACATGAAAGAAATCCTTTATTAAAGAGTTATGTCACTGGAGACGAGATCTGGAGTTTGTATCATAATGTGCATGAAAAAGGCATTTGGTCTAAAGAAAATAAACCTTCAACTGTTGCGAAGCGTGGACTTCATCCGAAGAAGGTTCTTGTGTGCATTTGGCAGGACTGGATGGGTGTACTGTACTACGAGCTCCTTTCTCAAGGTGATATGACCAATGCTGACAAATATTTCAATCAACGGGATCAAATAAACGTCGCCATACCAGAAAAACGGCTAGAATTGGCGAACCGACGACGTGTCGTATTCCATTACAATAACGCAAGACCGAATGTTGCGTAAATCTTTCAAACTTATAAGCGAAATAAAAACGCACCTAAATTAATATTTTTAAAGTATGCCTCAGCTATTTTGGGAAGAGGGCATAATGAGGCTGCCTGAGAGATGGAAGAATGTTATAGAACAAAATGGTTTATATATAATATAATAAATCAATCTTTAACAAATAATGTCGTGTATTCATTTCTCATCAAAAAAGGAGAAGAAACTTATGGGAGACCCTAATAGTAATATTTCACATCATACATCACATATACCTCGAGATTTTTAAGCTTTCATTTCTTAATACAGTTATTTTGCTCATCTGAAATAATTAACGTTTTTCTCTATTTTCTAAAATAATTGACGTTTTTGTACGTGCCAATGATCGAACTAATTTTACCTACGGCTGACAGATACGTACGGCTCCAATGTTAAAAGTGAAATATTAGACATTTTCAATATTGTTTAAAGTATTAAAAATTTTAAATAGTCGAAGCATGTGTATACATATACTACAACAATTTTACATTTTGTTAAAAGCTCGTTAGCTGCTGTCATTTTAAAACTGTAATTTTTATTTATGTTAATTTTTATTTATGTTAACTCTGATAAATTTTTGATGCCGTTGAGCCTAATAAAAAGTTCTTCTAAACTGTAATACTTACAATAAAACAAGACCATTAAAAAAACCCGTAACATCTAGTAAAGATGCCATGTGTAGAGGCTAAACTCGTTGAGATTTTATTTTGACCGTAACATTTGCGATTAAATCAGGCCGAAATTAGTAAATTATATTTCTAATTCACTTATTAAAAAAATTATGAATAACTTAGAAATTTTCATCTTAATTATAGCGAGGAAAAGGTTATTTGTTGAAAACTTGGAAAGCTAACAAATTACAGCGATGGTCTTAAATTGTATGATTTAATAATAGGAGATACAATACACGAAATATTATTTAAATGAATGTGACTGCACTGTACTGTATCGAATATAAGATCATTTAACCAAGGGTAGTTTTACGGTCCCAAATCCTCACACGCGTTTCTAGCGGACTTTATGTGGATAATCTAAATATTGCTTACCCCATTAATATTCATACAGTTCACTAAAATGTATTGTTATCTTTCATTTGTTAAATATATTTTATGCATATTACTTAGATTTTAGTAGTAAATTAAATAAGAAAAATTAGTAATTAATATCTTTACAGGATTGGCAAGCCTTTAGAGGCCTACATGATTTATAATGTGAAGGATTATTTGGCTAATATACTTGTTATATTATAGTCTAGTACTGTATTAAGTTCACAAGATTAATCTCAAACAAAGTGTTTTTGTTATATTGATAGAGAATAAAAAAACATTTGAAGAACCTAAACAATGAATTATAGATTTATATTGGAGATATATATACATAAAGTTTAACTTTTTTTCTGTAATAATAGATTTTTTATCATTAATAAAAAGTCTTGTTCCCTCCGTTAATGATCCATTTTATGCTCTTTTGAATGGTTACTTACGTACTCTGTTTCAGTGGGCTAAAAGCAGCAAATGCATTATTCCTCATAAAATCCTTTTGACGATGTTCTGTAAAATCAAATTTTTCGGTTGCATAATTTCTAATGAACGAACGGAGGCAAAATTTTAAAGAATTTATCATTAATCAGATTACTCTTTTTGCAGTGTTACATTGTAATGAAAAAAGTATTAAACGCAAAAGATTCATAGTAGACATGAGGGAAAATTTCTCAAGAATTTTTTTATTCGCAAAATTTTCTGAAAACAACAGTTTTATTATTAAATTACACCTAACAGGGTAGTTATGTGGTTTTGGCCTAGGCACAACACCTTAGTGTAAATCGGTATTATTTAACAATAACTACTACATTGCAAATATTTATGTTTATTTTATAGCACATGACCCTTAAAGACTAACGAAGTTGTACTTTAGAAAATCATAATTTTATTTATCACACAGACAGTAATATAAGGCAACAAAAATGTTCCGTTGGAATTGTTTTAACTGTTATAAATGTTATGAATCCAAAAATATAGTGCAATTCAATTTAGAATACCTAAAGATGTTGAATAATGCGAGAGATCGAATCGAACTGCGTAATGCTGATTTAAAAAAAATATTTACTGGTCGGAAATACTATCATGAGTAATAACTATTTTTCTGTGCTTTATCTAAAACTATGAAACGTCAACACAAAATTCCCGCGTAGAATAAAACTTCTCTGTGAATGACTCGGACATCTTTTGTGTGACATGTATTGCGGGAAGTGGGAGGCAGATGAGAGGAATTTAAATGGAAGCATTTAATATATTAACATTCGGCATGATATATTTACTACGATTACCAAAGAAAAGTTGACCATAAAATCATAAAGAGAATTAACAGGGACTATCGTTAGTATTATTGTAAATAAAGGTTTAAAAACATTTTTTAAGTCAAATTTAATTTTGCGTCATTTGACTACTTTATCTGGTATTGATAATTATGGTAACGTCAAATATATAATTCGTGCATGGATTTGTTATTGATGTGAAGTACTTAAACTACAAAGGCGTATTGCTAAATTCCGTTGGGTACACCCGGCACGAAACAGTCCAAACATCGGGCAAACATTGATCCAATTAGAACGTTAAACCAAACAGCTAGATTAGCCAAATATTGTTTGTGCTACACAATACCAGACCAATCTCCATACATTCAATATTAGGGAACAAGAATCATCGCACTAAGGGGAAAGCTCGCCTCGGGCGGATGGTACTGCAAACAATCCTCCACCCTGCCCATACCGAGAAACCGACTAAATGCTATATCCCATTTCTATACCGAAAATTCAAAGCATCTGAATTTTTATCGCAAAATATCTATAAAGTAAACATTGTGAGTGCTAACATTTATTAAACATAATAATTATATTATTGATATAATTATTATGTTTAATATATTATTCTATATTTAGAGTATAGACTTATGTATAAATATAATTTTCATTACAGTATTTTTTTATGAATGTTAAAAATCAATGAAAAAAGTCATGAATAAATATGTTACTAAAAATTATAATTATTAAGTAAGTAGTTAATAGCATCTGGTTTCCAATAACTTCGTAAACTTTCACTTGAGAAGTAGTGAAACCGTGATATATGAATTTACCAAACTGCAATACAATTGTAATCATCAAATAAGAAAGATTAAGTGCAAAACATAAAAAGAAATTAAAAAATAGTAATACCAACTTATCAAGGCTTTATCATTAAAATTGACAGAGGAATCAAATTATTTACGTAACGAATTCGGAATTAGAAATATCAATATATACATGTAAGAAAAATGTAGCTGCCAAATCTGTACAATAAATATCTTTTGTAAATTTAGCTGAAACGCACTTTCTGGAGGATATGGAAGCGAAAACATTTTTTTTGGATTTTCTATCCGTCTGTCTTCCCTTTGTCCGCGATTAACGTGAAAACTACTCTATTTATTTTCATGAAATTTGGCAAGCAAGTAATTATGAAATTAACATGAAATTACAGGGTACCTTTATCCCGGAAAATTGAAGTACTAGATTATCTGAAAAGAAGTAAATTATTAAAAAGTCTATGGATTCAATTTTAGTTACTTTTTGTCCCAGAAAAAATAAAAAAAATGTTATGGGATTAATTATACTCTGTTTAATTTAATAAATTACCACTAGACGGCGCTATCGAAAAACTTTTATTGTAAGAATTTATGAACGTAATAAAATGAGAAAATCCAGGGAAAATAAGAATGGTTCACCACTTAACAAATTAAGTTCAGTAAAAAGGTAAAAACACATTCATTGAATGGTAAGTGGCACGAAGTTCGCAACGACAGCTAATCTAAAATTATTTTACCATGACGAACATTTTAATAGAAATCTATCGTATAAAAAAGTGTAATTCTAAATATCGCTTATTATCTCTGTTAAACTTAAAATTATGTTTGCATTATAGCGCAGTATAGCACCGTGTGATTCTCTTTTAAGTGATGCAATAGAATACGTTAAGGCAACTAGCCGTACGCCCCAGGCGACGTGCGGCCATTCCCGCGTCCCGCTGGCTTTCAGTTTGCACATTGTAATTGATTCTTTTTCAAATAATTTATACAACGATGGTGTTCTAACTAATCCCTCAAAGTAAATTAAAATTCAGTTAGCGTATCGTTGTAATTAAAATGACGGATATTAAAATTATATTACGTAAAAGAACTTTATATTTTTTAACTGTCGGTATTGCAAATTTATTTATAGTCTGATTTATATTTGAACCACAAATAACACCCACGGTTAACCGCTTGCATTGTAACGCTGCAGTTCATGGTTCATTTCCGGCGCCCACCCATAAACGTGGTGAAGATTGGTTGGTGGTGGTACGGTTTATCGAATCGGGACCTTTGCGTTACAAAGCAAGCTGATAAACAACTGCGCCACGGAAGCACTCAAAATGGTGTCTAATATCAGTCCATTGACAATAAAATAACTTTACTTATTCACATTTAAACTTCTTCAATAACTCTCTCTCTCTCTGTTTGCGGTAGTAGTTTTTTGTGCCTGTTCACTACACTTAGCAAGATTCTGCCAAATGTATTTCTACAACCACTACTGTATTCCTTATTGAACGACGCTGTAGCTAGTGTAATTACTAGGGTAAAGAGATTTCACGTCGCACATCTGAATGGTACGAGTTTGCAACGGAACATTCAACCTCATCATCAGTAAGGCTGTCTAGATTTCCTTCTTTCTTTAGTCATTACTGTTTTTAATCCATTGGTTCGGTCGGGAGACGGATGGTTCTCTGCCAGTGATCTTTGGGCATTATATTTTAAAATTCAAAATTGTCAATCGATTAGCAATACGAAAGAACTGTCTGACGTTTGTCAGTTTGCCGGAAATTTTAGTCGTGTATATAATGGACCCTTTCCTTTTTCTTTAAATTTCTAAATATTGTAGAGAGTTGAATTTATTGTATTTAAAAAATACTGCAGTATTTTAATTTAATCCAGTGTAAGAGTGGCACAAGGAGAATCCAATGAAACTGCTAGGACACTGGCTGGGCTAGCGTAAGTTTGATAAAGCGTGCCATCCTGACTGATACAACTCAAGGGAGTTGAAAGGCGTCTATAAATAAAAGAAAGATAAAAAATACAAATTGTCTCCGAAATATTTCTGTTTGGACACGTTTAAGTATCTAGCGCGGAGTTTACGGGGTGGGGGGAAGGGGTGATGAAGGAGGCGTACGCTTGAGTTACATCTTCGTCGGGCGTACGTTATATTCCTCAGGGATAGCTGACCCCCTGCCGCTGACTCACGAAGTTCAACTACGGCTATGAATATCGTTTTTTTCTTAAATTAAGTCGAGTATACGTCACTATAATATAATTTAGTCGTGGCCATTATTCAAAATTTCGAAAATGTATATTTATTAAAAATATTTTTATTTACTGCTAAACAATGAAATAGAAAACCCTTTACATTGAAGAGATAAATCCGCCATAAAGTGAAAAAAAAAACAAAGTTTCAACTGTAATTATTAATATGTGCAACTCCAACTTT
The DNA here is from genome assembly GCA_018245475.1 of Pharmacophagus antenor. Lineage (NCBI taxonomy): Eukaryota > Metazoa > Arthropoda > Insecta > Lepidoptera > Papilionidae > Pharmacophagus > Pharmacophagus antenor. The sequence continues at coordinate 9,574 of DWQX01001225.1, read as the reverse complement.
TCCTATTTTCTATTTCTTAGTGTTTATTTTTTTGGATTGAAATACCTCTTATTATATAAAAAATCATAAATATCGGACCAATTTGTTGAAAATCATTATTGGACAAACCTTAAAAACGAATTGAAAAAAAAAATCACGTCTCGAATGAAGAAACTCAGCGTTCTCATTATTTAAAAAGCTGAAAAATTAGTAATACTTTTATCAATACCATCTCGCTGACCACATATAGTTTAAGAGATGTTATATGTTCTCCTGTCCACGAAAATTGTTGTTCGCAGAATATATTGTATTCTTCACGATGTTTTCCCTTCATCGAAGGCTGCAGCGCAGTATATAATTAACTAACGCATATTCGGTTCGTGTAGCGTGAGTTTGAACTGAACTTAAAGCTGAGCTTTTCCTTTTTCATATATTCTAATTTATTTAAAACTTGCATAATAGTTAATAACGCCAACTTAATTCCAAATGGCGTTCTTCGCCAGTCAACTCTGGGCTACACAGAGATTAATGTGATGGTGAACGAAAATTAGTTGTGAAGGTACGTTAATAAATGAAGCAAAAAATTACTAATCTTGAAAGGAGTCATTGCTTATAAATTTCTGGACATATGACTAAGTATTATTCAGGTACAGTCATTTGAATTACAAAATACTGTATATATATTACGTATCATTATTTAACCGGTGAACATATTGTGTCTATGCCTTTCTAATGTAACTTACTTAATAATTATGTATGGTAAATGTTTGATACAATATGGCTGAATAAACTAACAATAATATACATTACGGTTTGTAAATATTACTGATGGAGGTAATATTTATTTGTGTCGTGTGATTGAAGTTGAAAACTGTTTCATTCTATGTTGAAAACTCATCCTTTATTCCTATTATACGAAGAACACTTGCTACAAAAATACTGACTGTGTTTTTGCGAACGAATGAACGTCATTTCTTTTGTCTACACATAAGTAGAGGGGCAATAAAACAAAGAGTGTACTAATATGTCTATTATCAATTTATTGTTTATTGGTTTTTGTAATGAGTTTCCTTCATTTATTATAATAACCATACAATTAAGAATTAATAAATTGCAAGAGAAACTACTAATAACTACTTAAAATTAGTATTAATTTGATGTACTTATTTTATTTTAAGACAATTACAGCGGTTCAAATTCGGTTCTTTATAAATTTTGTTAGTTATTTATAAATGAAATTACCTTTTAGTAAAAGGCTGCATTAATTTCCTTTTTAGAAATATGAAAACGTATTTCGTTTTCTACAATATTCGTTTCGACTGATATTGTTTGAAAGAAAACATCTTATTATTCAATTTAATTTTTTACAAATATGTCGTCAAGGTTATGAAGTTTATTTTCATTAAACGGTTTCAAAGACAATTTGTATTAAAATAATTGTTTTTGAATTATAGAGATGATAGGAATAACTAAAATAATCACTTTTACGGTAAGTAATAAAAACAATATCAACACAGCATAAAAATATTATAAAATTATTTTATTATTATTGAGAATATTTTTTTTAATACCGTGGCAGTGACACCAAATGCCAATAATTGCAATAAAATATTCGAAGTAATATTATTACAGAACTGAACTTTTTATATAAGAAGCGATATGTTCCAATAACTACCTAAAAACGGTGTAAACATTGGTTAATGTTTTCCCCAATTAACACAAATTCAGCATTCGTGTTCAATTTAAATAAATAGTCAGTCTCAAGCACAATCGCTTAGCATTGTGTGGTATTAGATAAATTACTTTATCAAACCATTTAAGTAATATATTTCACGAGTGTTCTGTCTACCTTCTTATTAAAATGCATGACGGCGACAAGGACAATTTTCAAAGCCTTAAATTATCTAGTCTTTAACAAAAAAAATTTATAAATATATTTAATCACGGGCAATATTAAACATTCATTTTACTATTTTTTAAACATTTGAAAAATTTAGTTATCATTCATTACCAAATTGTCAAAACTCATGTTAGAATGTTTTCTAAAAGTTTGCGTCAATTTTTTTATCAATGAAGTTATACCTATCACAAGATCTATCACGATGAGTTACTCTTTATTATAAATCTTTGGCATAACACATACCATAATTGGTTTATGTAACTAATATAAATTAAAACAATAAGATTGGGGCCGTTGAGTATTGGAATAACAATAATTATTTATGATGAATTATTTTTGAACACATCGGAAATACAAAACTAAAATACTTAAAAAAATTTACTTAAATTTTTCGTAAATACTTAAATTATACGCGTAGGAAATAAATAAAAATAGTATTTATATCCAACAATTTACAGTTTATTGCCTCTTCATAAATTTAAGCAAAGTATTAAATAGTCTTAAAAATATAAAAACAATAAAAGCAGTGACTAGATATCAATAAAGATCTTTTTTGGTACGATTCTTTTTATTAGTTAATAAATTCCTAGCATTTAGTTATTAATTATTACCGAATCCTAAATTGCACGTTGTATTACTTAACTTAAGTGTTCTATATTTACAAAACTTATACTTTTAAAATATCATTTATAATTCGCAATTTTATTATTTTTTAGGCTTCGTGCGTTTCACATTGTATTGAATTAGTTACATGCTTTTAAAACAAAACCAGTCATGTTATACTGACATTAATATTAAGATAACATTACTGTTTAACGTCTAAATTAAAATTGTAGTGAATAAAGTAGGTTATGAAAATTAAAATACAAATTCCATAACACAATAAATATCCCAAAAACCATACTATGTTGTACTAATTCCATTCAATTTAGTAACTGTAAGATTACTAATGACTATTAATTTATAGAAATGTGATTTATTTACAATCGTTTTAAACACTATTTTGGCTAAATGTCGCTAATAAGTTCTTAATCTAAAATTGTGCCTTTTGTGGATTACGAAGTATAGTTTTCAATGAGAAAACGAAAAACAAAAATTTAATAAGAATAACATTAATATTAGAGCGAAGCTACCTATCTACAACTTATGCAAGGAATAATAATACACTTATGTTTATTTTGTACACTTTCAAAAACTAAAAACGAAGGCTCTAACAAATTTCGTAATTAATTTTATATAAAGAAAATGCTTGTTCATAGATTAGACAAAGTAAAATACTAAATTGTATTAAAGATTAAAGTTTCTATAGAAGATATTATCGCGTGTCTTAAAATATTTGTTTTCTCCGTATTTGTAATTGATTATCAGTTATTACGCGTTAGAGTCCTAATCTATTTACAGATGCAACTTTTCGAGTACTTATGCGATGAACGTATTACAATTAGGACATAGTCATCCAATAGTGTTTGCATTTAACTATGCAACACAGCAATGAAATTACTAACATTAAACACAGAATATTGAATATTTGCAAGGCACAATTTCTTAAAAAATCTGATTCATTTCTGAGTCGATTTTCATGTAAATGTTGATGTTTAGATAACATCGAAAAGAATAACTGATACAATCATGTACTACAAAGCGATTTCTTTTTACCGTAATGATATGTATATAATAAATTATATACCCTGTGTCTCGAAAAATATAAAAAAGATGTATGTTCGAGAAATGATAATCGGTATCTGTCGTACTACGTTATACATACATAAACTAACACTAAATTGCGATCGATACGAGGAGTGAAAATGAATAAGATTAAAACGAGATCCTATTATTGCTCATCAATAATTGTCACCAGTGCTAGAGCGCCGATAAATCGGAGGCCCCTTATGGTGGCTGTCGAGACCGTGGCAGTTGCGGCCGGCGGCTCAGTAACTGTACCCGGTGCCGGGGTACAGGAGAGCCGCGCCGCCGCCCGCCGGTCAGTGCTGTGCTGCAAACTTCATGCGTTTCTGTTTCTGCCTCTGATTACAGAACCACACGCGGACTACGTTCTTTTTTAAATCTAACTTTTCCGCGATGGCTGCGATCTTTTCCCCGGAAGGGCGAGGTTGCACTGCGAAATAAGCTTCTAGACTTCTCTTCTCCGGCGCTGCTATCGAAGTCCTCTTCCTCTTCTTCTCACCGGCTGGCAGAACGCTCGGCGCGTCCGGGTCTCGTCTTTTGTTTTTGGCCTGCGCTTCGGCTTCTTCCAGCCACGCCTGAAGTATAGGTTTCAAAGCTATCATGTTATTATGGCTTAAGGTGAGACTTTCGAATCTACAAATCGTGCTCTGTGAAAGGGCTCCGACGCCCGGTAGTTTAAGATTTGCCAAAGCTTTGCCAACGTCGGCCTGAGTTACACCTAATTTGATTCGCCTTTGTTTAAATCTCTCTGCGAACGCTTCCAGTTCTCTTGGATCAGTATCGGTGTCAGGATGCAGGGCGGCCGCGGGATGTCCCAAGTGCGCGGGTGGAGCGTGAGTTAAACCACTGGCGTGGTGGTGATGGTTCATGACGTGGTTCATAGCGCCATATCCGTGGAGCTGGTGATGAGGCGGCGCTGCCTCGCCCATAGGTGCTAAAGTTGTCATTGATGACGAGGTAAGCGGATCGAGCATATCGAGGCCTTCCATACCATGATGGCCCATCTGTGGAAAGAAAGGCTTTTTGTAATTCGTTTTATCATACTGTCAAAATTGTAACGATTGAAGAGGATTACTACGGCGAGGGGCTGGAGTGATCATTATTGTCGTGCGCCGAATTAACTTCTGCATTCATGTTAAATCAGACATTTTATTGTAAATAAAGTAGGGGAAGCAACAATAGTCCGTACTCGGGGACGATATGGCAACATAAACAATAATCTTTGTACAGATTTGCACTCATTCTTTATGTGTGCAAACACTTTTTTTTCAATTGGAGGGTGAGCCTGTTGTGACGTTGATTGGTCGCGAGTGTTTTATCAATATGCTTACGTTGTTGACCGGCTTTGAAAAGAAAATGAGTCTCTCAAGCACTCGGGAGGACGACGTACAAAAATGTGGAACATATCTTTTCTATTCGCGCGTCTAAAATTTAATGTGTTAGTACGTGACACATCAAACGAACGATATTTTTCTTTAAATGTAATTAAAAAAAAAATAAAACCAAAAGGTATCTATTTTAAATGATATTTTATTTTATGCCGAAATTATAAGAAATTATAAATATCGCCCGCGCATAATTTACGTGGAGCGTTCAATAATCGAATTAGACGGCGGTGGGTATATCAATTGGTAAATATAAAGTAGGCAATCTATCTCACTAAAAAAACAGGTCGTATGTCTTTCGCTAACAATTTTTCGGTGGCGCGTCCAGGGGTAGCGTATTAGTTGCAGCCGGTACTGCGGGCGCTCCCGGGAGGGCGGTAGATCACAATTACAAGCCGGTGCCCGCGTGCGGCACGTGAACTTACATGCCTCTAACAGTTTGCTTTGTTGCTCTCCTATCTTGTATTTCGCACCGTAGCTGTTCTATACTGGACATTTTATTTATTTATCTATTTCTTTATTTATCACATACGATTCATATATTTAAATTAATACAAACGTTTATATCATGGTCGCGCCGCAAGCCATTTATGAACTAATTGTACGACTGTTAAAGTTTAAAAAGAAAGAAAGGCAGAGGCGGTGACGTCATTTAATTTTTTTAAGCTCGTTCTGGCAGATGTAAATTTATCGCGTATTTGAATGCTTATTACATATACTTAAAGTATTTATCCAGATTTACTAATTAATACTTGAGTACTTTTTATATTTCGAATAAGCGCAATGAACAATATTGGAGAAAAGAACGCACTTGTGTGTGTCTGTGTGTTAAGCGCATTGTAGTGTGTACATTGCATTTTTTATTCAATTAATATATTTTTAAGTCCTATAATAAAAAAAATATTATACTTCTGTACGCCTTCCTCTTATAATCTATAATTGAGTCAAATTTCATACCCTGCCGTTTACGTAACTTTATGTAAAAAGACATATAAATTGTTTGCTATACAATAGAAAGTATCGTACAATCTTGCAAACATTTTTCTCATCGAAATTACAACATAGTTAGGAAAACCGCAAAGGTTCCAATGCACAGGTGCACGGGTTTCAGTAATACGCGCGATTTGTTCGAGCAATCAACTTGCTCGAGCAAGCATGCATGGGGTAACCGTGATGCGGTATCGACGTATGCCGCGGTGTGCAACGGATAGCACCCTACCTTGCGACATTCTACTATGATTAGTAATAATGAAAATTACGCTGCAGTTTGTCCACTTCAATAACGATCACCGCTCTGGGAAAATTACCAATGGGCCGCGTATAGATGAACGATATAATCTTTATTTATTTATTTTTTTATTTGATTTAAGCTTGTGATAATATTTATCACGCTTTATAATTTACTTATAAATATTAATTATTAGTAAAAAAATTAAAAATGTGTTAAGTGGTGAATAAAAAAAAGTGTTTACAGAACACTAACGCAAAATTATTTACAAATGCATGGATATGAACTACTTCTCCCCTCCGTAGCGATTGCAAGTAGATATTAAATAAATTATATTCTTTTAATAGTGATTTGTATCACAACGTTATGATTTGGACAAGTGGCTAAATTTGTTCGGGGTGCGTTACGATGGGGGCCACGAAAAATGTCGATTTATCGAACCGGTTTTCCTACGTAACGACACTCCCTGTTACAATAGATAGACAGACAATATATGTTACAATAGATGGATCTTGGTTTGTGGATAATATTAGACATAATTACTTATTATACATCATACCGTAAATGTTTTGTTAAAGTTATTATACAAAAAAGTATATAAAAATGTAGATGAATATTAATACAAGATTTCGAGGAGACCTCATTTTGGGCGAAACGCCATTCAATGGAAAACTCTTTATAGTAAAAATGTGCCGATTTTTATGGTTTCTCATAACATAGTTTTATAATTTATTTGCTAAATAGAGTAAACAAGAATTCAATAATGCAATAAACTCAAGAAATGAGATCAAAGTTATGACAAAAATGTACGTAAATCATATGTTAAAAGTAACTAATTATTACAAAAAAACTTCGTATTAAATTTCTTGTCAGTGTTTCTCAGTAGAACGTACCTATTTGTTAAACTGTTTTGAAAAACTTTTGAAGATAAACAATTGTAATGGAAGTACATATAAAATAATAGGGACATTTTGAGTTCATCAGGAAGTTCATTAAACTTTTCCAAAAAACACAGAATAATTATTAACATGTGTGTTAATTTAATAAGGGCTATAATTACTAAGCAAGATAATAAGAAGTATGTCACTACCAGCGCGATTCGCTAACTCATACAAGTTTGAATTTATGCGACTTAGTTAGCGTTGGAGGAGTGTCACTTTCGTTGATGATATTTTTTAAGATATTTTAAGAGGAATTTATTAATGAAACTATGTACGTAATAAGCAACCGGTAAAGGAGGTAAAAAAGATACCTAAATATTGTATAATATTTAAATTTTTAATTTAAAGATATTTAAAACGAGTATGACTGCCACCGTGGTGTTGTGCTTTAACGCCGATAGATGTACCGGATTTGATTTGGGGCGTCATTAGTAATGTTCTACTTTTTCGAACTTGCCTAGGTAGCTACTACTATATCGGTCTGCCGGCATAATAACATTGACGAAAAATGTTAGCCTATTGCTAATAAAAAAGTAAAATGTTACTTTTATATCTTCCGTGGCACAGTAGTCCATCCACTTGCCTTGTAACGCCGAGTTCCCGTGTTGGATTCTCAGACCCCTGGCCAGGAGTTGCACAGTTTCGATGGTGCTAGGGTCTTTAGATCCGGCCTGGCCAGCTATCACACTCGATGGTAATCTGCCGCCATAAGAGCGTTGCTGTGTTCCGGTAGTCATACACGTGAGAACCAAAAGTATTCTGGGCGAACACGCTTCACCATTTTCGGCCTCAATGTCACTTAACATTAGGTGAAATCGGTGTCACGTGTTGGCATATAACCAGTAAAAAAATCTTAATTATTAGCATTGGACATTTACATTTTGAATGCATCTGAAATTCACCTCAAGCTAAGTTAAGAAATTTCGTTAAGCGGCAAAAGCCTATAAACTCTTACTTATAATTTCAGAACTACCTATGACTTAAATGCTTATGTCATCTCTAATCAATAAATGTAATTAACTTATACAACGCAACATTTTCAAATTAATTTGGACGCTTTTTTCTATGTACATTGTTATTTTAAATAATGGTTACATAGTTATAAATAATAAATTTCTTATCAATACATATGAGTGTATAAAAGCTGTAAGTACCTTTAAAGATTAATTATGTTAAATTTAAAAAAATAAAAAATATGATCCGCTTAAATTATGGCTCCATTTGAATCCCCCGCTCTCGCCTCCACCACCCCTTTCGCATGTGGATTGCACGCGTTGTTTGACACGAGCTCCATGTGTGTGTTAGTGAGGTGGGCCTGTGTGAATGTATTATGAACGCTACTAAAATGATGTTTTGACCGTCTATTGGGGGTTCGAATACGCGTCACTCCTGTCTGATTTATACCAATTCCATAGATACTCTTATACGATTTTACTATGCGGTGGATATAAGTTATTTGAAAACGGAAAAAATAGCATGACGGACATTTAAAGAAAATATCATTCACACGTAAACACACGTAAGTTTCAATTCTACAGCAATTTTTTTATACATGACGTTAAATCTTTATTTCTAATATTTAGTATATTAGTTAAACACTGCCTTATATTTTCTTCATCATCAACTAGTATTTTTACAACACCGTTATTTTCGTAAAATAGTATATATTATTTTGAATTTTTTGCACAACTTAATTTGAAACCTTGGTGGAGTGATATAATAAAGTGTAATATATTTAAGTACTTTTTATATTCTTAATTATTAAAATTGTATATATTTTAGGAACGTTTTAATGAAGATGCGAAAGAAAATTACATACACGTAATTTGCTTTCAGCAATTTTTTTTAAATTACACAACGCTGAAATACGTAATGTTAGGTTATTTAGAAACAAAAAAAGCGGCTGTGTTGATTTTTAAGCAGCGTTGAACTAAACAACGCACCGCCATCCCTCCCGAGCCGTCCCAAGTGGCAGAAGCGACAATTGCACGGCAACCTAGTAAAAACGGTCGTATGCCCGCGCTCCCTCGAGTACACACTTGTTTTTTTATCTCCCCTTTCCCGTAGTTTACTTCATGTTTAAGTTTTGCTGTTTGTTCTAGTCCTTTTTGTTGATCGCGACGGAAAAGAAAAAAAAAACAAGTAATAGCATATTAAATTTTAATAAAAACTCATTACTGAACTTTCTTATCAGCCAGTGACCCAACTCTAAACCGAACGACATATTTTTGAACACCATAAAATAGCATGACTTCATACGTTTTCTTATAGAATTTTCAATAACATTTCCAAGAAAATGAAAATCAATACATTTACTTATAGATTTAAAACGAGTATCACTAGTTGAAAGTAAAACTAGTTGAAAAAAAAAAAATAATACTGAGCTTAACACTAAATTGTTTCAGAAAAAAATTGTAAGTTAAATATATGTTGTTTATATATATATATATATATA